>JAQQAE010014457.1:0-12382 GCA_029823295.1 Pseudamia nigra
AAACCTCTCTTATCTTTTTAAATGGGTGAACTTGCACATTTTTACATTTCCAAATAATTATTGTCCCCACTGTACAGCACAACAAAAAATCAGGAAGGGGTCAAATACTTTTTCATATCACTGTACATCATCTTAATACATGTGTATGTTTACTGATTTGTGCTGTTGTGGTCCCCAGAAGGAAACCCGGGGGCATCTCCAGCTCCAGAGGCAGAAGGCTCCACCAGCCAAGATGCCCAAGGAATCGGAGGCCCATCTTAGATTCATCCGGAGACACAAGGGAGGAAAGAGATAAGGAGTGAAAAGTAGAGTGGAGGCAAGTAAACCTGAAGAGACATGGAGACTGCAAAGAGAAAGTGTGTATTGGTTGTCCTAATTGGACAAAAGGACACCTTCGCTCACTGCCGGCCTTTGTTTGGAACCTTGTCGGCACAATGTTCGCCTTTTTATTGCATCCGATTGTAAGATGGGCGAACAGTAGAAATGACGATGGAGATGCTGCTCTTTTCTCTGTTAGTCATTTATATTCTTGACAAGTCCAGAAAGCTTGACTTGGGATTTATGTCTGTGGAAAAGGACTGGAGTGAACAGATACATTTCTAACGCTCAAAACATTGTTCCAGCCTAATATGGAGCTGTGTCATGGAGGGCGCACTCATAATTATCCGTTTGTCATTTTCTTTCTGTGTATGTGTGTGTTTGTGACCCTCTTGTTCAATTTCATCGTCCAGCCTTTTCTTTTGAAGTAACAAACGTAGTCACCATTATAATGTTGTGTACGGACTTCATATTTATTGCTAAATGTTCAGTGATAACTTTGTGATAGCAATTTTCTTTGTGTAATAAAATACTTATGAACCCACCAAAGCTTCTGTATCTATGATTTTAAGTAGATTTAACATGTTGCACCAAGCCACTGAGCAGTAAAGGTGGTCAGTTCAAGCTACAGTAAGTAGGATTATTGAATACAGCAGAGAGCACTTCCAGAGCCATAAATATTATTGAATTCAACTTGTGTCTACATTAGGGCAGCTACAGGAAGTGGGTGTTTACATTTCCACCTAGCATGGCCCCAGTGTTCCCACTTATCTCCGAAACAAAGAATGACGGAGCAGCTTCTCAACAGAGCAATGTGGAGTTTAAGCAATCCCTACAAGTACCAGCCTGTCCAGGTCAGGAGTAATTAAAGGTCTTTCAAAAGAGAAAATATAATAATGAAGATGTATGAGTTAAAAGTAACAAGCAAATAAGGGTATGAAGAAAAAGGCTGACATCGTTAAACATTTGAATAGCATTTATTACCAGTTCATAAATGTGATGGATATAAATGGAAGTGGTATCTCTATTACTGAAATGAAAAAAATATTTTAAATAAATACATGCATCATACAAAGGTTATGAAATGCAAAATCACATTAACAATGGCTTGTTTACCCAGATGACAGCAGTGTGCCACCTAGTGTTCAAATTCAAGACTAGACGTTTGGTGCTGAGCTGGTTCTCCTGATGCACTGTGTGGTTTCTGTTTATCTGAAGCGAGATTCACCCTTAAATCAAACATTTTACATAGTTCTTCATCCATTGAACACTCTGGAACTAACACCCTCTAACCACACACCAAGAACACTATATTGTTTACACTTCAGATACTGTTGTAGGTATGATGACAGTAATGAAAAACAAACTTCCTCACCTGCTGTTTCATTAGAGTGGATAAAGTTGGTGAGGTTTACAGGATTGTGCGGTGTAAGCTTATGAGATGCTTGTGACCAGGATGTAAACACAAAATGAAGAATGTAGTTTTTAAATTAACACATTTCAAAATCTGCATTATGCCAATACAGTATTTGCTTGTTATAGTTATTAGCACTTGGATATACCTCCAAAATGCGTTGTAAACTAGGACAAAAGCAGGAAATATAAAATACTGACAACAAATAAGCCCCTCAGTTTGCAGAAGTATTCATTCCTCTTGGTGTTTGTCCTGTTTGCTACATTGAAGATTGGTGCTAAAAAGGGGTTTATCTGGATTTTTCTGTAGTATTAGCTGTGTAAAGATGAAACCTGACATTTACACTACCTGTCAAAAGTTTGGATACACTGTTTCTAAGTTTTTTGTTTTTTTTTTTGCTATTTTCAACAAGGTACAGGAATACTGAAGATAGCCAAGCTGTGAAAGACCATGTGTGTTGTAACTAACCCAGATCCTGTTTTGTTTTATACTTTACATTGTGTAAAGTAGACACATTTAGCTTTGATAAGGGCTCATGACATTCTCTCATCAGATTCATAAGGTAGTCCCCCAGAACAGTTTCAAAGTCAGTTAATTTGTGCTATTTCTAGTCTTAATTTGCTTCAGACCATCAGTCGTCTTGTGCAGAGTAACGATTGGTACAAAGCCAAGAGCCTAGTAGTGCTACTACAACTACTGTACACATCCGTTATGGCCCGAAACAGTTAAGTAAAGAAGTTAAAGGTCCAATTGACAATGTTGGTAAACTAGCTAGTAGGCCATGGTTTGTCGCAGTACGTTCAGACAGGCGACCTGCCAGTCAAAACAGCTTACAACCTCATAGGTGCTTGAGCTCATGCACTCATTTGCATAATTGAAAACAGTCATAACAATAGCTGCTACGGAGCTAGCAACTGTAGCTTATCCATCCACAGGATGCCTGAGGAGAGACAGTCTGCATTTCAAAGTCCTACAACATCTAGTACAAGTAGGAAAAGAACAGACACACTAGCTTGACAACTGTGAGGTTGTAAGCCATGCGGACTGACAGGTCGCCTGTTTAATCATTTATATCGATCCACCTTGAACAATTTTCTACTAGCCAGTTTGCCAACATTGTCACTGGATCTGTCCGTGAAGAGAAAAGACAATCTATCATTACTTTCAGAAATGAAGTTTTTCTTCTATTCTTCAGACTATCTGAAAAATGTCAAACATTTTGAATGTGTTCCCAAGTCCAGTCATCAACACCACCATTTGCCATGACAAGGCACATCTTTGAACTGAAAAATATTCCAGGTTGCTACCTCATGAATCTGAATGGAGATCTGTCAAAGTGCTCTCGCAATGCAGTCATTTGATCTGTCTATTTACTACATAATTCCATGCGTATATTGTTCACAGTTTGGATGCTTCACTAGTAAAGTACAATGTTGAAAATAAAAACAAGAAAAACCAATGAAGGAGAATGTGTGTCCAGACTTTTGACTTGCAGTGTTAGGCAAGGTCAGCACAGAAGCAACGTAAAGACCAGAGTAGGATAGGTCAGTGTGGGATTTTAGAAAATAAGCCAAACTTTGACGTGGAGCACCATTAAATTCAAAGGATACAGCGCCACAGATACCTGACAAAAGGTTATCCACTAAACACCTCACGACAAGTGCATTAACCAGAAATAACACAGTGACGGCATTATGGGAGCGTGGCTAACAAAACATGACCAAAGAGTTTAGTCTGAGAATAAAATCATGCATGGCCATCAAGGTAAACACATGGAGGCCACTAAATACAGGGCAAACCCTGAAAGGAAACTATCTTAGTGTGCCAGAAATTTGAGACTGGCCTGGAGCTTCACCTTCCATCAGGACAATGACACTAAAGCCCTACTGCTTTAAAAGGAAACATTTAATTGTCTAATGGCAGCGTCAAAGCCCAGGGCTCAATCCAGTTAAGAGTCTGTTATCGGTTGCAGTCTGCTGTACTCCAGTTCAACCTGCTGGATCAGCACCAACGTCAAAAATGCCACTGATTGGATGTGTTGAACAAATAACCACATCCTATGACACTTGCATCTGAAACTGCATTAAAGGGCGGCCCTACAAAGTTTTGAATTTTAGAGGTTGGGGGCCATGAGCTTGCTGTAGAAGTAAAATGGTGCAATGCCCCACCCCCCAGACAAAATTTTAATTCCAGAAAAAACACCAAGAGGTGAATACTTGACAAGTCCCTTTTTCACTGCATGCAGACTTCATGTCTGATTACAAATGAGGAAAAAGACATTCCACTGTGTCAGGTTTGGAGATAAAGGGTTCAGAGCAATTCGTCCCTGGTCACATGGTCTCCTCAGACGTCTGTCTTCAGGGCTGGCTTTAAAAGGCAGTGCTCTGCACCATCCCGTAGGCCTCGTACAGTCTGTGGAGCAGCTCCTTCTTCTCTTTATCAGGCAGGAAACAAGACTCTGCTGAGCAGATGTTCTACAACACACAAGAGGTCTTTTAGCAAGATTTATTTTACAAGCTCATGATAATGTAAAGAGGTGATGATCTACACATACTCAAGTTAGAATACTGTGATGGAGCCTGAATGTGAAATTATATTAACCCCTTCACGCATGAATTATTAAAAACTGGGGTTATGACATTTTTAGCCTTATGGTACTGTACCTCCAAACAATCTTTAAAATAGTGTCTCTTATTTTAAGCAAGGTAGTGGTTAAAAACGGTTAAAGTATGGGCATCGGGGCATGTCAGTTTTGTGCAGGGGTTGGCAACCTGTGGCTCCAGGCTCCCTCCTTGGCCCCTGCCCAGTGGCTCCTGTGGCTTTGTGACAAATTTTTAAAAAAAAAATAAAAATTCCACAAATGCAAAAAATGATGAGCAAATAAATTAACAAAACCAAGTAAATGAACAGAAATAAGCAAAGTACAGATCATGATTAGGACAAAACTGAACAAAGTAGAAAATAATAAAAAAATTCACAAAAATGACCAAAAAAAAATTAAATCAACTTGATGAAAATGGATAAAACAAGAAATTGGGCAAAAATAAAACAGACCAGAAGATAATGTATAAAAATATGAATCAACAGTGTAATTAGAAAATTTTTGTTTTTTCATTTTTAAAGCATTTTTGACTTTTCTTCTATTTGCATGTAATTTGGTTCATTTGCTTAATTTTTTGTTAACTTCTTCCTTTTTGTTTCTTTCTTTGCAACTTCTTCATTTTGTTTATTTTTCTTCTTATTTTATTTTTGTTTATTTTTCTTTTGCATCTAATTTGGTTCATTTTTCTTCTGATTTTATTCACTTTAATTCATTTTCCTACTATGTTTTTTACCTTTTGCTTTTTATGTTGCTCCTTTTTCCTGAGTATTTTGTTCACGTTAAGTCAAAACACTCACCGTGTGCTTACATTCTGCTTTATTTTTTTGCCTTAATTTGCTTTAATTACTATAAATACGCTGCCTGGCCAAAAAGAAAGTCACCACCAACTAAGCAAATAGGTAAGAGCCTCCCACTGGATAATTACTGCCAGGGTGTATATGTTTCAGCTGGAAACAAGTTATTTAACCCTAACTGATGCAGTGAGTAGCTTCTCATTTCTTAAACAACCATGTCAAAGACACATGCTGTGGTCAAATTATTGGCATGTGTCAAGCAAAGAAAGCATCTGAGGAGATTGCTGAAACTACTAAAATTGCGTTAAGAACTGTGCAACACATTAATAAAAACTGGAAGGATCGTGGGGAACCATCATATTTGAGGAAGAAATGTGATCGGAAAAAAATCTTGAATGATCATGATCACTTTTGGTGAAATCAAACCATAAAAAAACAGCAGTAGAACTCAGAGTTATGTTTAATAGTGAAAGTAAGGGCATTTCCACACACATTGTGAAGGAACTCAAGGAATTGGGACTAAACAGCTCAAGAAAAACACTTGTCAGTGTTTTTCAAGAAAGTGTTTTTCTTGAAGCCTCAAGAAAAACACTTGTCAGTGAGGATAATTGGGAAAAAATGCTTCAATTTGTTAGGGAGCATAAAGATTGGACTCTGGAGCAATGGAAGGTCATGTGGTTTGATGAGTCAAGACTGACCCTGTTCAAGAGTGATAGGCATCAGGGTAAGAAGAGAGGCAGAAGTAATGTACCCATCATGCCTAGTGTCTACCGTACAAGTCTGTGGGGGCAGTGCTATGATGTGGGGTTGCTGCAGATGCTCAGGTCTAGGTTCAACAAAGTTATGTGTCCAAAGAATGAGGTCAGCTGACGACCTGAATGACCAGGTTATTCCATCAATGGACTGTTCTTCACTGATGGCACGGGCATATTCCAAGATGACAATGCCAGGATTCATGGGGCTCAAATTGTAAAAGAGTGGTTCAGGGAGCATGAGACATCATTTTCACACATGGATTGGCCACCACAGAGTCCAGACCTTAACCCCAGTGAGAATCTTTTGGATGTGCTGGAGAAGACTTTCTGCCGTGGCCCGACTCGCCCATCATCAATACCAGGTCTTGGTGAAAATTAATGCAACTCTGGATGGAAATAAATGTTTGTGACATTGCAGAAGCTTATCGAAACAATGCCACAGCGAATGCATCTCGTGATCAAAGCTAAAGTTGGGCCAACAAATATTACGGTGTGTGACTTCTGTTTTTGGCCAGGCAATGTATAATATCACCTTATTCCTGTCAGTTTACCTTTGTAAACCAAAGTAGTGTACACCATGTGTGAAAGGGTTAAGTGTGTATAAAATGGTAAATTTGTCTTTGTTTCTGCTTTACTCGGTGACTGAGAGAGATATTACCATACAAAAAGCATTTACACCCCTCAGTATTTAAAAAAAATATTCAAATGCCTTCATCGTGTAAATGACCGCTATCATTATACATGCATTTGATCTCACCAGTCTTTTGAATTCCTCCTCAGTGAAGCCCATGTATTTCTGTGCGGTGCTGTAGTCGAGGTGCAGGGTTGAGTTGAAGATCAAAGGGTCGTCAGTGTTCAGAGAGTAGTTGGCCTTGTCCTTCATGAACCTGCGGCGAGAGATTAAAGAAGCCAACACAATCATGAAAAGCTGCATAAATCTTCTTGAACACAGCCTCATCATAAAAATGTCCCACAACTACAAAACCAGCTGCTCACGTAATGACAGGATGCTTGGTGAAGTCCGAGTCGCAGGCACCTGTCAGCTTGCTGGAAATGGGGCACACCTGCAAACAACAGCATCACTGAGAAGATTAAAGTGGTACCAAACACTACAATATGTTTTTTTTTTAAAGCTGTAAAGTAATAAAATAATCAAGACAATGAACAAAACAATAAAGAAAGTGCACAAAGTAAGATAACAGAAAAGATGAGCAAATAAAACATAAAATGAACCTTAATTACTAAAAAATGTATAAAAATTATCACAGAAAAACAAAAATTAGGAAAATTATCCACAAAATGAACAATAATTATCAAAAAAGTAACAAAAATAATAAAGAAAATGAACAAAAATTAAGGAAATAGTCAACAAAATGAACAGTAATTATGAAAAAAACAAAATAATCAAGAAAATAAACAAAAATGCAAAAAAAATCCAGAAAATGAACAATTAAGAATGAGCAAAATATTATGAAAATGAAAAAGATTTTAAAAAATCCACAAAATGAACAAAAATTAAGAAAAAATGACAATAAATTAACAATAATTATTGAAAAAATTGACAAAACTATCATGAAAATAAAAATTAAGAAAATGCACAAAATGAATCCTATTTATCAAAAAATGTTTTAAATATTCCTGATAATCAATAAAAATTGAACAATAATTATCAGAAAATTACGGTAACAAAATAATGAAGAAAATAAACAAAAATGAAGAAAAATAACACACAAAATAAACAATAATAGATTAAATAAAATGAATGAAATAATCAAGAAAATGATAAAATAATTCACAATCAACCCAAAATAAAAAAGGATAAAATTGTCAAGAAATTGAACAAAATGAAACAAAATGAACAAAAAATAATCAATTTGCACCTCAATAAAAACAGCTCAACCCTAAGATTGGGAAACACATACTGCACTGTAGAATTAAATAAAGCAGCACATTTCCACTGAATATGCATTTAAAGTGTTTTAAGCTGTGAAACTATGACTCACTGTGTTATCATCTGTTCTGGTGATAACACACATAAAAATAGACAAGTATGTAAAAAAAAAAAATTATAATAATTTTCACTAGAAAATGCCCCAACTCACTGCTTCCTGCGTTAAAATCTTTTTAATCCTTCAAACTGCCGTAATGACATGTGGATGGACATGTGTGTCCTTGATCATTTGTCTCCAGCGAACCTCGTCCCCTTGAAGCTCTCTTCTCAGGATGCAATGAAGGAAGTGAGATATCCTTCACGATCACAGCACAGATCGATTTCAGGGTCAAAGCAGGAGGACGGAGGCGAGGAAGAGGCGGAAAGTAGAGCAGTGTTTCCCAAAGTTTTTCAGCTCAACACCCAACAAAGAAATGTGCTGTATCTCAATTTCTACTGCAAACAAACAGTATTTCTTATTCTAGTTAACACTTTATACGCAAAAGACGCAAGAATCTATAAGAATAAAGACTGAAGTATTTGTACGTACTCATGAAAACAAACAAAAGTGCAAAGTGATTCAAATAATGCTCAAAAACAGAATAAAATAATACCCTATATGAACCACAAGTAACAAAAATGAATAGTGTAATCACGAAACTTCAAGACAAATAACAAATATGAACAAAAAAATAGTAAAATAATCCTAAAGTATAGCAAAATTTACCTGAAACTTAACAAAAATGAATCAAGAAAATTAACCACAATTAACCATATAACAAGCAAAATGAAATAAATAAATAAAGCAAAACATCAAATAATCAGACAAGCATCACAAAAGCCAACTAAAATAGCAAATCTAAACACAAAATAATAAAGATTAAAAAATTAACAAAAATTAACAAAAATGTACAAAATACTCAAGAAAATGAACAATATAATAAAGAAAATTAATAAAATAACATTTTTATTTTAAGTATGAAAATTAACAAAACATGAACATGATAGGAAAATAGACAAAAAATAATTAATAAAATAGAAAAAAATCAGTAGGAAATTGCACAAAAATTATCAAATTGGTGAGCCCATAAAAATAGCTACACAAAAAAGTTGTTTAGGTTGTACTTCCACATCCTCCACTAGAGGTCAGTGTTTAATAGTGTAACTGATGTAACACTCAGTCAACTACAGTATATGACTGCTAATGATAAAAATAAGTGCTTAGATGTAGGTACTATCATCAATATCCACTGGTACATCAGCTACATTGATAATAATACATGTAATAATTATTATATTGAGGCTGTCGGTTTCATTGAACATTGGGGGACATCTTCAGTGTGGAGTCTCTGGGTCCTCCTGGAAATTCTGAGCAAACAAGCTTCATTTTTTTAAGTGAATTGCTAGTGCATCACTTTGTGCCTTTTCCAAATGTATTGATGAAGAAAAATGAGCAAAACCAAATTAATGATGAACTATAGACTGCCATAATTTCACTTTTTTTTTTACTATAAATTTAATTATATGCCATAACTTTTTATGCATTTGTCTCTTTTAAATGTGGAAATATAATCTGATGTATGGAAATTGAGGTGGAATCATTTTGATTAAATGTGTGCAAATCAATAAAGTGAACCAAATTAACAAAATACAAAGTTAACAAATGTAGAAAATAAGAAAGCAATTGAATAAAAATGATCGAGGTCATCAAGGAACCAGGTTTTATTTGAGCGTGGGGGCAAATACAGTGTGTTAGCTGTACAAATGTACTTGGAGAGGAAGCACTTCCCAAATCAAGGTCAAAGCCATAAAAAACTATACGGAGAGTGCGCAGACCCAACAGAGAGTCAGAGAGCATGCCTAGGGTGACAGGGAGGTAAAACCTCCACCAGAAGCAGGGCTCTCAGTAGGCGGCCACCTACCTCTACCAGTTGGGCTTAGTGGACAGAGGAGAGACAAAAGAAAAGAGCAGAGATAGAGCAACAAATAAACCTACCAACCAATGAATAAACCACGCAACCACCCAACAAACCAATGAATGAACCAACCAACCAACTAATTCAAGTCACTTCAGTTCTATTGCATCTATGCAGCATCCGTCATAATCTAAGATTATCACTAGGTACTTCACAAATCAAGCCTGTACAGAAAACAAACCCAGTAGAACCTCTGACAGCAAGTCAAAGGTTCTCTGAGGTTCAACCAATCACCCCATCAACTCAACAACCAGCCAACCAGGCATCTAAAAAAACACCAACAACCAATCACACAAACAAACAAATTAACAAACAGCAATGAAAACAACACCTCTTTAACTGAGTATTAGCATGGTCCCTTACCTCAAAGTGCATCTTCTGAGCCAGCAGTTGTTTGTACAAGGCCTGGTCCTCTAGGGTTCTGTAACCGTGTCCGACCCGTTCCGTTTTCAGCACCTCCACAGCCTAGCATTATAAGATAGGACTGAGGTCACATAAAGGTCATCAACTACACCCAAATCCTTTGTGCAGTACGTGTCAGCTGAACCTGCAGTGTGGTTCAAGAGGCACATGTGGACTATAGAATCATTACATAATTGTCAGTTTGACGGATGGCTTCCTCACAGAGACACTGAACCCCTGTTTTAATGAGGAAAACAAGGGTCAGTAAAATAACAGCTGTGAGCTCATTGAATTTAAAGGAACTCCTAATCTGTTCCTTCCTCTACCTGTCCAACAATGGAAGAAAAATAACTCTGCTTCAGGGTGTAGATTTCCTCTGGACATGGTGGGACATTTTTATTCAGACATCTCTGGAGTCTCCTGGAAATTCTGAGCATCAAACGCATCGTGGTTTGTGCATTGGTGAATTCTTAATGTATCCGTTTGTACCTTTTCTGCATATATTTATGAAGGGAGCAAAAAAATCAGCATAATAATCTGGCGAATGAACATAAATAAGAAATGGAACAAAACAAACAAAAATTTGCAAGATAAGCAACAAAATTGACAAAAAAATGAGCAGCATGAGTAACAAAATGAATAAAAACAGAAAAATAAGCAACAAATGAACAAACATCAGCAAAAAGCAGCAAAATAAGCAAAAATTTTCAGAATAATAAAACACAATGAATGAAAATGCAAAAATAAGCAACAAAGTGAACAAAAATGAACATAATCAGAATCAAAATGAAGAAAATTCACAACTTAAGCAAGAAAATGAACAAAATTAGCAAAAATTAGCAACAAAATGAACAAAAACTAGCGGAAGCAACAAGAAAATGAACAAAAATGAGCAGAATAAGAAACAGGATGAACAAAAATGAGCAAACCAAAAAACAAAATTAACAAAAATGAAGAAAACCATTGAGAAAATGCACTACATAACTATATATTATCTAAATGTAAACTTTTAACCTTCTGGATAAATGCACATTTTTCTAATATTAAGGTACATGCATGTCTCTGCTCTGCTCGTTTGTGTTGGATTGATGTCCTCAGTTCATTTTTACTGTCCGTACGTGAGTTCATTGTTATGTTTGCATTTACTGGGTTGCACATGGATGACAATTAGCTCTCCTGTGAGTTTTCCACCCCCGTATGAAATGTGGCTGCAGATTGTTGAATAGTTCACCTCTTTCACCACGCTGGCTGGTCCCACCTCTCCTGCATGTACCGTCCTGTGGATCCCACAACGCACCGCTTCCTGTCAACCAGAGACAAACCGAGTAAACATGATGACACAAGCAGAAGTACTCAGAAAAATAAGTATGAGTAAAACAGTATCTCATAAAGTGAAGTTAAGACACTTTATTGTCCCCATAGGGAAATTGTTTGTCAGTGAGTGTACATCTCAATTGGCATAACTATACAACCATAAATATACAGTACTGTACATGCACAGGGACACTGACAGACAAACATCCATTTCAACACATGGCATCAATGCATAGTGGCCAGTAATGCACCAGGCCATTAAGATACAGGGGGATAAACAATACATACATAGTCCTGCTGAAATAAAATAATTTATAAGTAAAAGTTATACTTCCTGTTCAGACCTGCTGAGCAGAATTTAAGATCTAACCCTTTGTTTCAGCCCAAGGATCAGGCCTCCATCCAGTGCAAAGTCCTCGTGTAGCCTCATGCTATGCTTGCCTGGAATTACCCAGAGCCATGTTTTGTTCTACTTTTTGTTTGTAAATATTCTTGTCTATGTTTCTCTGTCTTTTGATTTCTCTTTGAATGTCTCTTTTTACAATTTCATCCTTTTGGATGTGAACCAATTTCTTTTCATTCAAAAGGACTTTAAGATTTTTTGATACCCAAGGTTTATTGTTAGGGTACATCTTGAAGGTTTCGGTGAGCACTACTAAGTCCTTGCAGAACTTGATGTAACTTGATATCACTTCTGCTTGTTCATTCAAGTCTGGGCAGCTAGAAACCTCCCATAGGGTACAGTGCATCCAGAAAGTATTCATAGCTCTTCACCTTTTCCACAATTTTTTATGACACAGCCAGTGGCGGCTGCTGGTCTTCCAAGGAGGGGAAGCTCATTTTCAGCATACATTGTAATATGTGTCTGTTTATATGA
>JAQQAE010014458.1:0-12382 GCA_029823295.1 Pseudamia nigra
CCCCCCCCCCCCCCCCCCCACAAAAAGGCTAGGGAATTGTTAACAAAAAAATTCTAAAAACATAATGCAGTCAGGAACTTGTACTTTAGTGCATCCATTCCTGGGACATGTGAGCTGTTAACCACAAAAATAATATTTTTTGAGAGGGGAAATATTACCAGTTGACTATAAAATGTTTTTGAGGACTGTTTGCAAATTCCAGGACTACTCTGACTTACCTTATGCCTGACATACAGTCAGTGCAGGCAAGGTGGTGGCATGTCAGAGTCACCAAGCCTGTAACAGGATGATCACTGTGCATGATATGGAGTAATAGATATGTTTGGCCTATACATTGTTATCCTAGATTTAATACATTAACACTAACATCAGGTTAAAATAGAACAAACCAGTGCCTCTACTGTGTTCACAGTACTATACAAAAGATAGTGAAGATTTGCAGTATCAGAAAGTGTATGCAAAGTGAGGCATTTTTAAGTTGACATCCCATTTAAAAGTGGATTGAAAAATGTGAAGTTTGCTATGATCTGCGGAGAAGAATTTTTCTAAAGAAGATTCCAGAATTGCATTCAGCAGCGGCACAAGTGCATAACTTTTGATGGAGACTATATGTTAAGAAATACTTCTGTATAGAGGAAGCATGACTAACAACGTGGAATTTGAACATCTTGTGTCTGTTAATTAAAAAAAGTATGATCTTCTACATGAGTGTAAATATGCTTTTATGTAACCATAAAATGAATAGTTGTGGGATTTCATAACTAATAGTGCAGATAAAATGAAAAAGAAAGTTTTAGACATTTTTTGATCAACCTAATTCTCTATGTTTACTCTGTTCTTGCCCATAAGTTTGGACAAAAACGACAACTCTGATAAGGTCTAATATGACATTAAAAAAAGAAACCATTTTAGAATGTGTTTAATACCTCACTAAGACAGAGTAAATGTAGGGACTAAATGCATGTATTAAACTTCATTTGAAAGGAAACTTCCTGTAATTTCTATTTTATAATGTGGCTGACACAACCTAGTCTACATTTCAAAATGACTCAAATGTAACTCTAACCTTGTAACTGTAAGCTGGTTAATGTTAAAATCATTGGGTGTGGATAACTAGATGTGTCCTGCAGACAAAACTAAGGAAAAACAACATGTGACCATGTTATTCAGTCATCAAAATAATGTGTAATTTGAAAACTATACCACATTACTATTTTTGTATACTTCTGATTTATTCAAAATTTCCATACTGTATGTTTCAGTTTGCTTCAAAAAGTCATTGTTACTTCTATAAAAACAGAAGTTTAAGGCTAGTATGCATGTATTGACTTCATTTTAAAGAGAAAATCTTATATCCTCTGTGTTTATGTGGCTGAAATATAAGGTACATTACATTATTTTAAACTTTAAACCTAGCTCAAATACAAAACCCTAATCCTAAAACAACTGTGTGAAAGAAATACCCACAATTATAAATGTTAGCCCATCAGGTTGATTTCTATTTTTGTATACTTCTTTCTCTATAAATTTTGATAAAAATAATATTTTTTTCTAATGTTGTGCCGTAAATAAACTACTTGTACTGCAACAAAGCTAAATTTCAAAAATGAATGACGTGAACCTGCCCTTTGTGATGGAAATATTTATGAATTTTTGATGCCTTCATTTTATTTTGTTCTGAACTTTCCTGAAAAAATGCATTTAACTAACTGTATGACAGCCAAAAAAAATCCCAAGTTTAAAGTAATAAAGAATTAATAAGTTAAACTCTTGCATTATGAATAAAAATGGAGGTGAACTCCAGTAATCAGTTGATGACCTTATGTGAAGTTTTAGCTTTTTTTTGCGCGCTGAAGTGAAATCTTTTAGCTCGACTATGCCTTTGTGTGGGAGTTGACTGGGAAAAAAAAAATGCTAATGCTCCATGGAGCGCTCATCAGGCTGACCCCTTGAGTTCAGGTGGAAAAGCAGTGGAATTTTCTTTTTTTTTTTTTGGAAATCAACCAAATAAACTTCATCAACGGAGATTTTTATTTTGGTGGGAGAGATACTGACAGAGCTCGCTTCACCCTTGAGTGTCAACAGGTGAAGGTGGGCGATAACGCTGTTTGATGTTGCCAGACAGAATTTCTACCACCTAACTTCACCTCTTCTTCTTCTTCTCCTTCTCTCTTCTCTGTCCTCTTCTTCTTCTCAGGAAACTTCAAAGCCCCCCTCCCTCCCCTCGTCTATCTCTCTCTTCTCACTTTAATCCACTGCAGCAGAGCCCTTCAGTTCAAAGCGCTCAGGAACACCCCCTCTGCACTCGAAAAAACTGCAACCCAAACTTTTTTTCTCCTCCAACCTCCCCATTCCTCCTCCTCTTCCCTCTGCTGAGTAGCAATTACAGCTCTGCTAGCGCGGCTGACCAACTCCCGCTATTAATTAATCCCACAAAGAGCGTTCATTTCCTGGCTTTCTCAGATTGACAAGAGATGAAGGAGAAGAGTGGGGAGGTTGGAGGGGGGGGGGCTAGAGATGCCTGTTTCAAAGGCAATTCAGTCTGACCATGCCAAAGAGAGCAGAGAAGAAGAAGAGTAGAAAGGGAGACAAGAAGAAAGACCTAAAGTAGGTGGAGATGGAGGGCCGCATTTGATACAGGGCCCTACTTGAATGCGATTGAATGCTTTGTCGCTGAGGGCTCTTTGCTAATCTTTACCTGCACAAAAATTCACAGAGCTAGAAAAATGCCTTGTTGAAGGACTAGTGAGAGTGGAGAGGGGCTTTGGCCTTTGGGTGGGCGCAACGGTTAGAGAACAAGATTCCATGTCCAACAGCTCTCCTTTGGAAAAAGAAAAGGAACTCCCTCCATCCTCTAGTGGCAAGTTGGAGGGGGATGACACTGACACTGAAGGAAAAAGGAGGGAAGAAAGAAAAGGGGGCGCTAGAGAGGAGGAGGAGCGCAGTAAAGGCATTCAGAGACATTTCATTCATGACTTGCAGTTCTGATTGTATATGTACTGTAATATCTTTGTGGTCCATTCTGCAGGTTTGATGGCACATACAAGCCACAGCCAGTTCATCTAAGTTTCATCCAAGGCTCAACAAATTAAAAAAAAATCATTTTTACTGACTCCAAATACAAATCCTCCAACATATACATGTATGACCAAAATTGCTCTCTTCTGTTAAAAGAAGTTTTTCCTCCCCCCTGTCGCCTTTGGCTTGCTCTCGATGGTTCTGTTGGGTTCACTCTCTGTATAGTCATGAGGTCTTGGCCTCAAATTGTGAAGCGTCTAGAGATAATCAATGATTATGATTGGTGCTGTACAAATAAAGATTGGACCTATGGACATTCTAAAACTTCACCAAGCAGTGTTAAACAAACTCATATTACAGTGTTGTTAGTGTAAACACTTACCCACGACTGCAGTCAAGTATATCTCAGGTAAAACTAGGTCCATATTGAATAAATAGAAGATACAAAGGTCCGACTCTACCGGCAACACTAGTTACCATAGCAACGTGCAATCAATCCCCAGCACGGCAGTGATATGTTGGATTATTTGCTGTAATATCTTAATAATGAAGCAAAAAGTTAAAGATGGACCGGATCACTTATTAGAGGGTCCAAATAAAATGTTTGAGAGCATAATGGCTCATGACAAAAATTTTGCACTTAGTATTTTCAGATAGAAATCCAATGTATTATAACTCCACACTAGAGGACAGTCTGAACTCCACACTGCTCACTAGTGGATGTATTGTGTCCATCCACGGCAACGTAAAGTACACATTGGAGTATTAATGCCAGTGACGTTTGATAACGTTTGATACACAATGCACTTGCATGTATTAATGGGCCTTAAGTCCATTTTTAACTTGGCATCAACAAACCCGTGTTTCTGGTTGTTTGGATTGAAGACGTTTCACTACCTAACCAGATACTGTAGCTTCTTCAGTTCCAACTGGTCTAATGCGGAAATCAATAATTTATACTCTGTGACTCAGGAACTCCACCCTTTCATCCTAGGAGGTGTACCTGGGCCAGGGTCATTACCGAATCATTGGGGTCTCTGAACCTGGCAGAGACAGGGTCGTAGAGTATCGCTAGAGGTTTCACCCTGAGGATGGTTCCTGTAACAACCCTGACCCAGGTGAAACTAACACCTCCTGGGATGAAAGGATATCAAACGCTTTGTCACTTACTGTGCTTGAGCATGGGCAAGTGTTAATATACTCTGACTCTGGAAATGTGTTAAAATGTCATTACACATAAACATAAACTTACTTGGTTAGGGAAAAAGGGGTCAAGATTAATGAAAGAAAATGCACAAAAACAGAACAACACTTAAATACACCTGGTCTCGTGTGTGCAAGTCCACAGGTTTGTTGTGGAACCATAATCACCTCAGCCACCACCCTCTAATACTCAACTTAATAACATCACTTGGCTAAAATATTCATTCTTCAGTGTCTACTGCTAATGCTTTCTGAGTCCAATATTGCAGTAGGTGGTTTGCGTTGATGTAAAATGTACACTATGTATGTTCTTTGGCATGTACTTGAACCAAAGGACACTTTGCGTGTCTGCCTGACACACCAAAGGTGTTGACATAACACTTGAATTCAACACACTGGGAGTGAGAGCAGGCTGAGAACAAGTCCAGTCTCAGTCATACACTCAATTATTTTTGCACCTGAGCAGAACAAATCAGGTTTCTGGTACCGATCAGGCAGTTATAGAGGAAGCAGTCCGGTGTGTTTGCATCAGACAGGGTGCAGACTAGCCTCCACACCATGTATCATCATCAATCTGCTGTTGACTGCTGAATTGATTATTTGATGTGCACATTATGTCTACTTTAGTGACTATATCATTGCCATTTATTGGTGTTCATGTGCTTCCAATACTGTGATGGCTCTGTTTTCTGGAACACACCTGTTCCTCTTGTTGTTGTGGCTTATACCAGTCAGGTTTCTGTATCACCTGTAAACAAAGAACTACCCTTAAGCCTTAGCCCTGTCATGAACAGTTTAGAGCGTTTGCCATGTTTTTTTTTTTAGCAGAAGAGTTAATGAAGAAATGTTTTTTCCTATAGAGATTTGATCTGATGATTTTGGACATGCACAGAGACAGTGTCTGCACCAGTGAGGTACGTGTTGGGGTGGGATCAAGTAGAGTTCAGAATACAGCCTTGAATTAAATGACATCCGGACACATGTTACACTTGTAAATTCACTGTTTACATAGATACTCATATAACTCAAGTAGAAATTATATGAATGAGCACAAAAATGTCGTTTTCACACAGTAATGTTTCAGACTGTAATGTTGTTCTAGAAGTTTGCGTCCTGCATAAAATCATGAAAATCCATCAGTGTTGGACAATAAACCAAGTTGTCAGTCAGTTTACCCTCCATCACTGTGCAGAAAAGTTCACTGCTCACTTCCGATGTCCTGGCCCTTCTCGATGTCGATTGGTTACCGAGTGAGCGGTGATTGTCAATCACAGCTCTATTCCAAAGACTGAGCGGTGAAATGCCTTCAGCCCAGTGACCAGCAATTTTGATTGGTCAACACAAAAAAAGTCATGTGCTGAGATGGTGATTCAGATTACCACTAAAATTTAATCATCTGCCTACTGTCTCATTTCACACATTTCCTGAAAATGTCATCAAAATCTGCTCATTTCTTTTTGAATAATCTTTCTAACCAACTAACTAACTAGCAGACAGATGTACAGTATAGACAAACACCCCCATGTTTATTCCGAGGTAAGTATCATCAATCAATCAACTTTATATTTAAAGTACTTTAAAAACAACCACAGGTGTTTGTACATCAGGAACAAATAAGATCTACATTAAAAAACAAGCAATAACTCTATAAAAAATAAAAACAATAAAATATAACTAAAAGTTCACTGACACAATAAAACAAAAGTCACATAATTAAAACAACAAGCAATTAAAAAAATATATAAATCCATACAATAAAACAATAAGGGCATATAAAATCAATGTCTCATGCTGAATCGAAGGCCAAGGAGTAAAAGTGGGTTTTAAGGTGAGTTTTAAAAATGGACAGTGAAGGAGTCTGTACAAGGTGCAAATGCAGATCATCCCACAGCTTCGGAGCAACAACAGAGAAAGCTCTGTCCCCTCTGAGCTTCCGTTTTGATTGATTATAGATAAAACCATTCATTCACTCCCCATTATATCAGATTTTGGTTCTAGAGTTTCATAGAAACCCTTCTCCTAAATATCTTGGATTTTTTTCATCAAGATTCATACATTATTTGCTAAGAAGTTGCCTTAAGTGTTGAAAAATGTCCTATCTCGAAAACTTCCTTGGCCCAAGCGCCCTTCCAACATGTTTTATGGAAGTCAGGCCAATGGTTTTTGTATAATCCTGCAAATAGAACCAACAAAACCACTGCTGACTAGTGAAACCATAACCTTGTTAGTGTAACTAAAAATAAGTCAAAGTGAAAGTCTGCTTTATTGTCAATTCTGCCATATGAGTAATCAACATAATTGATAAAAATTATTAAAGTATTGCGCAAAATGGAAATAAATGATCAAGAATAATCAAAAATAATCAAATCAACTGAACCTAAATTAACAAAGAAATCACAAAAACATGAACAGTCATCAAGAAAAAAAAAAACCCCAAAACTCCACAAATGAACAAAAGTCACCATTACATCATAAACAAAAATTATAAAATAATATGCAATCCATCCATCATCCTTCGCCTGTCCTGGTCAGATCCGCGAGGTCACCAGCCTAAGCAGAGACGTGTCTTCTAGCTCCTCTGGGGGGAAAATGTGTGCCCTAATTTAAAAAAAGGCCCCACAGTCCATTTTGGATCATGGCCCTAAGTTTGTCCTGTTCAACAGGGAGCGGATGAGCATTAGAAAGGTGGGCTCTGGTCAATTAGACTCAACGAATATGTCCACCAGCATCCCCAACTGCACAGTTTGAAGCTCAAAGATTTGTTTTAACTGACTAATGTGCATTTTATTTGATATCGTGGACCAATTTCAAAACCCCTTTAAACTCCTTTCATACTATCATTCTCCTTTAAACTCTGCATCCCCAGGGGTTACCTGAGGCCAATATGAAAACAACTGAAGTCCACTTTTCTTAATTTTACCTGAGTGGCTTTGTAAAGAAAATTTGCTACCTGTCTTTGGCTGATGCAACATCAATAAACCCATCACTCACCTGATGAAGCATCAATATTTCACATAATCAATTTCTTTGAAGGTTCATGATTGAGGGCCTGAAATTCATTTGGAGACATTGCAGTCGATACAGTTTAAAATATTAAAGCACCACCAGCTTTGCTTTGTTTGTTGCAGGCATGAAAGAAAGCTGGCAAGGGCTGAAGAAGCAATAACTGTTTTCCTTATGTGGCTTTTGAATGGTGGTTGAAAGAATGCAGGCTTTTTTTTCCAGGACATTCACACTTCACACTCAAAGCAGCATATTCACTGTTAAGTGTTGTGCTTTGGTTTGGTGATTTCTGCTCATGTGTTTGTGGATATTAAAAGCTTATGGCCAGTATGAGCCTTAATTGAAACAGTAGTACACTATCATCCTCGGTTAGCTTAAACTGTTGCATTTCTTCTACTCTGCCATTTGATAATTGTGTTATTCTTTCCGTGTCTATCATCTGTGAGTGATTTTTTAAGGATTGAGTAGGAAGCCTCGGTATAAATGTCAGATTCTCCTATCCTCTGAATCTGTTCATGATTTATGATGAGTGCTGATGATGGTTTTGATGGTTGTAGCAATAGTTTTTGCTCATTTTATTGCTTATTTGACTTGAACTCTGGTCTCTTGTGTGTCCACAAACTTTGGTACCATGACCACCTTCTGTTAAGGTTGTTGTTTATCTAAAAATGTCACCTGACCAATACTGTCAATTTTAAATGTCTAATGGTTTTTATTAGCTTCTCTCTGGTAACCTGGCCATTACAATGACTATACTATGTACCACAGTTGTTGAAAACAGATGTGTGAATGTGATAAATTGAAAAAGAGAATGGCTTAAACAGAAATATTGATGTGATTCTTATTTTTGGTTCTGAAATTTTAAAATTGTAGTATCTGCAGCGTGCAGATGAAACTGGATTGTTTATTTAGTTTTACTGTATATGGTTTCAGGCTACATAAAAGGAATTTCAGGGAAGGAAAACGTACAGTATGTCAAGTCTAGACTTGTTTAGTTATATTTACGGTAGTCCAATAGTGAACTTGAGTAACAAGCTAAAACAGTAGTTTGAATATCGTCATTCTCATTTCTCTGCATACAAATAGAACAGGTATTTCATGACAAAAGCAGTATGCTGCCCTGCAAAGGCAAAGTGCAGTAACTTGGCAAGCAATAAAACTGAGGAAAACTAACTTATGTCCTTCAGTTGTTCAGACAGTTACTGATATCTACCCATAACATGTTGGGTGTTGTTTGCAGGAAAATTTGGGGGTAAGAATGCTAACCACTGAACTAACCTTTGACCTCAAAAATGCAGATATTGCACTGGCTTAGGACAAATGTTTACCTAATATGTTACCTAAATGTATCCATCCAACTTTAATATTTTTCTGTTAGGACGAAACTGTTCTGAACGAGTCCTAATTGGCTTTAATGGTGTTAAGTATTGATGCTGACAAGTTTTGAATGTCGAAACTTGCTCAGTACTGAAATAACCCTCTGGACACAAATATGTGAAAGAACTATCTTAAATGTGCATTTGTGTTATTTATAAGGATGAACTTCCTCTTAGAGTCTGATTGTGAGAAACTAGTTAATTTATTTCTGCAGTAAACAGGTTTGCACCTTATACTGTGAAGTCAAGTCAACTTTATTTATAAGCACATTTTAAAACAACAGATGTTGAACCAAAGTGCTGTACAACATTAAAATGAATAAAAAAAAAAACAGTACTAATAACACATAAAACTAGAAAGCACTCGGGCAGCGCAGTCCTCCACCAAGCCATGGGGTCACTGCCTTGAGAAAAACCCCTAAAGGCCCAGCAGCCCACCCAGTTACCAACCCCATGCCCTGACAAGACTATTATGGATACTAACTTCAAGCTAATATCAATATCTATTTCCATCATCAGAATACATGCCTTATCTTATTTAGGATCCCCCACACCCACTGACAACCCTAGTAGTACACACTATAGCCTCATGTAGTCTCAGTGTAAGCAGTGACCTGTGTCTGTGGCTGCATCACGGTCCATCCTTTTCACACAATAACATTTCAAACTGTATGTACTATATATTTACATTCTTACGCATGTAAGTTCAGTGAGTTATGAGTGTCTCCTCCGTCATGGTTCAGAGAACTTTAATGCTATGTCCCGCCCCTTCTTGATTTTGATTGGTTGGCAAGTGAGCAGTGAAATGCCCAGCACCTCTGACTGGTCAGCACAAAGAAACACTATGTGCTGAGATGTTGATTTGGATGACCATCAAAATCTTATCACTTGTTCCTTATTCCATTTCTGACATTTCCTGAAAATTTCATCAAAATCAGACCAGAACTTTTTGAGTTTTGTTACTAACAGACAAACAAACAAACAAACAAACAAACAAAACAGACAAACCAACAGTAGCTAAAAACATAACCTCTGCCAATTTGCTTGGTGGAATTAATAAATTAAAAAGGGAGAATAAGCAGCAATAAAAACAGACATAAGAAAGATAAAAACAATAAAAGACAAGATCAAGGTTAACTGTAAATAAAAATGCCAAATGCCAAAGCTCAATCTGATTTAAATGCGAGAGAATAAAAATGGGTCTTTAAAGCACTTTTAAAAGTGTCCACTGTTGGTGAGGTCCTAATGTGGAGGGGGAGGCTGTTCCACAGTTTGGGTGCAACAACTGAGAAGGCTCTGTCTTGTCTTTGTTTTACCCTAATCTGGACCTTGGGATTATGAGAAGCATCTGGTCAACAGATTTCAAAGATCTGGAAGGAGTATGAAGGGTAAAAATAAACAAACATCCATCCATTTTCTACCCCTTAATGCTCACAAGGCTCAGGAGCCTATGCCAGCTGACTTTGGGCGAAGGTGGGGTACACCCTGGATGAGTCACCAGTTCATCGCAGGCCTGACATATAGAGACAGACAATCATTCACATTCACATTCATACCTATGGACAATTTAGAGTGACCAAACAATAAAATCTTAAACCCAATTCTAAAACACAGCAGTGTAAAGAAGCCAAAACAGGTGTGATACTGTAGCAGGGTCCATAGTGGCACTAAGAAAAATCATCAAATTGTACTTGCTCTGAAAGCACATTGATTTAAATTCAATTCAATTCAATTCAATTGTATTGGTATTGTGCCAATCATAATCAAAGATTATCTCTGGGCGCTTCACAATTCAAGGCTGAAACCTCGAGACTATACAGACAGCAAACCCAACAAAACCACTGAGAGCAAGCCAAGGGTGACACAAAGTTAGTATAGATGACATGGAAATAAGTGCAAATATAAGGGTGGGAGGCAGAGGAAGAGAGAGAGGGTGAGACACAGAAAGAGAGACTTCTGGTACAGTATCAAATTAACTTCAAAATATTACTTCTATGAGTAGAATTTTTAGCCACTGTAGGGGTAAATGAACGGGTATACACGTAACTGCAACCTGCAACTGGGCTACTAGAAGATTATGCACTGAACCTTTCAGAAATTGCTTTCTATACCCAAATTGAATTTTAACCTTTCATGCTAACCAAGATCACATGTTCGCTGTGGATCATGTTCCTTCATCCTTAGAAGTAAAACACTGGCAGGTGTGAAGCAGCAAAAGTCTTCAGTAGAAATGTTAAAATTCAGCCAGAGGGTGGAGAATGAGGGGGGTATTCTCACTGACCCCTAATGTCTGTAGGTCTCAGACTGGCCCTCTGTTCAGACCGGGCCAGATGTTCTTCGACATTTACTTGTGTAAGCATGCAAGTAAACGGTAGAAAGTGATCTCAGAGAAGTGCCCGAGCCGTGGGACACTGGTTGTTTTTCTACCATTCATCACCCTGATGTCAAAAGTCATTATTTAGCAGTTATTTTTATAAATGAAAGGCAGCAAAAAGTCTAAAAATTAATGGGTACGACTGATTGGATGTGATCTCCACTTCCTGTCATATGTGTGGCCAGACCTTTGAGTTTGTTTTTCTTTTATTAAGGTAAAGACATTTTCCAATTTATCCTCGATCTTGCACCCCACTGAGGCTTATCTGTGAGTCAGACAATGACAAAGATCTATTCCACACATGGCTGTGCTGCCAATTTACCGATACATTTCAAATCTGAGCTGGCACTCTGCAAACACACAGCTTCCGTCAGGATAATTTGGTCCTCAGGGATGGACTTATGAGCCATTAACAAACTTCCCTCTGCTGTTCCAACGGGCTGTGATTGTAAGAAAAACTAGCACTTTAAAAACTTAATTTTCCCTCCTTGTTTGGTCGACCTGATTAGCAGACTGCTAATTCCCCTCCCTGGAGCAATTAATCATATTGACACCTGTACCGCGGGCTTTGTCAGAGTCTTCATTGTCACTCTCTGCCAAGCAAATCATAACCATGCATGTGTTATTTTTGTTATCTTGTTATGAGGGTTGGGAAAAGTGCAAAACCAAAGTCCAGAATGTGAAGGCTGTGATTTGTGTGTTTTTGTAGTATTTGACTGGGAGCAAAAATCTGTTTAGATCAGCAAGACTTTCACAATTCCCATGAATTAAATACAATTTTTATTCGGTTCTGATAGAAAGATATAAAATTACAGCATTATGTCAAAGCTGCAACCTGTTTGCGGTGTGCGAACCTATCTATTAAATTGTTTTATGATGAAAAATGTAAAAATTGCATTTTCAGGAAGCACAGTCTTTTGCAGCTGTCTATTAAAGCACCTTTATTAGAAGAACCTGAATTATTACAAGAATCAAACCTTACCGGTCACTTCAACATCTAATTTAGAAACATTTCAGAAAATAAAATGCAGCTCTATAGAAGCCAATGATCAATACATTAGTAAAGAACCACTTCACATTGATTGTTCCTTGTGCATACACTCCTGATGAAAATTTTAAGACCAGTTAAAAAATTGCAAAAATTACATTTTGCACTGTTGGATGTTAAGAAGGTTCTACGTAGTGCTTCTAAATGCAGAAAGAAGAAATGGGAGTGAGACGAGAAAATTTTTTGAGCAAGCAATTTATTGTAAGCAACCATTAAACTGAAATAGGCTGTTCATCAGCTGATCAAAAGTTTAAGACCACAGCCTTTAAAGCTCAAATCTTCACAAAAATGTGGATTCAGTGTCATTTTGTGTCAGGTGTCCACACTGTCATGACCTCCTGATGGCAAAGACAAAAAAGC
>JAQQAE010014459.1:0-12381 GCA_029823295.1 Pseudamia nigra
TCGAGGATTAAGGGGTAGAAAATGGATGGATGGATGTTAGTAATGGAGCAAAAAATTGAAGATGAACCACCAGGGTCCAAATAAAACATTTGAAACCATGATGACTCATAACAAAAAATGTATTTACTTTGTATTACTCTTTTCTTTTGTCTCTCCTCTGTCCTCTAACCCCAGCGGGTTGAGGCAGATGGTTGCCTACCCTGAGCCATGGTTTTGCTGGAGGTTTTTCTCTTTCATTAAAGGAAGTCCCCCATCACTCTAAGCTTGCTCTCAGAGGATCTGTTGGGTTTCTATATAGTCTTTGAGGCTTCAGTCTCAAATTGTAAAGCACCTAGAGAAAATCTTGGATTATGACTGGTGCCATACAAATAAAACTCTATGGGACTCAGTCCAGTGAACAGTGCCCCAGCAGCCATCTGCAGCGCTACAACTTTAAGATCAGCCTGAATGTACAGGCCCGGTCATTGCCCACTGCTTTCTATCTGAAACTTGTTATTTACACAAGTATCTGTAGTGGATCAAACACTCTGTGGCTTTTGCCTCCTCTGGTTTGATCAGAAGAAATTTTCACTCAAACAGGAAAATATTAAGACCAAATAACATGTACACACTTAATTGCCTCTCTCAGGCTGGAACATGTCTATTCTTACTGTATGTCTGTCAAAATGAAAGTGCCGAACCCTAACCCTGAGGTTTAACATAGAGCCAAACACACACTTCACCATGAGGTACATGAAAATGAGTCTGATGTGAAGCATAATACAATAAGCGTTGTGAATTGTCTCTTTAAATCACACCTGCCTCTATCTGTGCTGAGGTTCGCGCCACAGCCTTGCTGGCATTTCAGCTCCCAAGAGACAATAAAACATCTTAACAGAGAGACAAAGACATTGTGCAGAAGTTTCACTGCAAATGATGATCAATCCTCAAAAACATGCACAGTGTAAAAAAAATAGGTAATGCTTTCTTATTTTAACCCCTCAAAAGTGCACTTAGCATACGTTTCCTTAATCTGGCTACAAAGAGTCATACTGTAGAAGAGGGCTGGTGGGAAATGTACTGTAGTCCGACTGCTTGAATAAAAAGAAATCAAATAAACAAAACTGAAAGAAATTAAATAAAAGTAATTTTTTTCTCTGACTGTTGAACACAAATTTAGCACATTAAATTTCCTAAATGTGAGTCTAAAGGAACATGTGCAAGAGCTAATGGGAAATGTAGTTGTACTGTGAATGTCTATATTCTTAATTATTTTAATACAAACAGCCACGGCATAAAATATAAACGTGAAAGTCCTTCAGTATCACCTCATAAAATGACATTGTCAGTTCTTCTCTATTCTGGGTCCTAAAGCCTATAGAGTGAGGTTCATTTGAAATGTAGTTATAAGAAACCGCCCAATATTCCTGACATTTTCTTTCATAATATTGCATTCATAATACCGTATATGAAAAGTACATTATTCTGTATTTACAGTAGCTTTGGTCAGAAAGTGATTTTTGGTCACCTTGGGAATGACCTGTAGGAGTTACAAAGGGGCTGTTGGAAAACCATGGAAAAATCTTTTGTTAACATCCTTGCAGAGGCCTTTAATAGACACATAAAAGCGCTACAGACACAAATTTGAGAAGAGTGTCTCTGTGTGGGACCTCAATTAAAGTCTCTGGTTTTGCATATTATGTCCACATTTAATACTTCTAGTTTTCATTAATGCATCTTTAAAGGCATGTAGTGAAGGAGCTGATGGGAAATGTAGTCCTACTATGAAGAGTTTTATCTTTGATTAAATACAGAGTGACATATTAAACCAAATCAGGGGCTTGTGCTTACAGTTAAAAGCCACAGCCTTCTAACTGACTAACTACCGCTGGTGTGTGTGGAGGTCAAAGGTCGCCCTCCATCACTCTAAACCCACTTCTCTAAAGATGACATCAAAGCTGCAAATGGTGTTAGAGGAACAAGTATGTTGGAGGTGGTGTCATGACCTCCATGTAAGGCCTGACCATTAAAGCAGGGGGTGATGGTTGGGAGGCAGTGGAGGGGGGTGCAGAGGTGTGTTCTGGGTAATTAGAGCTCGGCCTCCTCGCTCGCTCTGACACTCTGCGGCATTTTATTGCTCCGCTCAGGCAGCTCCACCACCCATCTAATTGCAATATTAGCGTGTAATAACGGCAGTGTTACGGTGATCCGTCAGCGCCACGTTCTGCTGCCTCGGCAGGATTTTGGACATTAACTGGCAAAAGGAGGAAACAAAGCGACCTCTGAGAGGAGTATCACTTCACATTTATATTCACACACACACACACACACACACACACACACACACACACACTGTTAGAGACTGACCGACAGCAATGTATAGCAACACACTGCTGCTTCACATCTCTGTGTAATTGTGTTATGTTTAAGACTCACAACTTATTACTTATTTCTTGTTAAGTTTTCCAAAGATTAGGTGGATCATTTTCTGCCCTTTTATTATTGTCATCGTATCCTCTGTTCAGTCAGCGAAGCTCTACTCTACAAACAGTATCATCTGTGTCATTGTAATTAATCTGTGCTGTGGTTCTCAACTGGTGGGTTAGGACCCAGAAGTAGGTACACAGACTCGTTCTGAGTGGGTCACTAAATGAGTAATTTAAAAAGTATGCATATTTTATTGCTTGTTATCAGATGTCAGACTTATTTTTAATCAGTGTCTGTTGCCACAATACAATACATTTAACTGAGAAATTAGAGGTTACATTGTAGTTTGTAGTATTTCATTCATTTCTTTATTATTTTGTTTATTTTATTAATTATTCCTGCTATTTTTGTAGATTTTTTTCATCATTTTGTGGGTTGTTTTGTTCATTTTTTTACATTTTTGTTCCATTTTGCATAATGTTGTTGAGTTCATGTATTATTAGAAACTTTTGTTTTAATTTTTTGAATATAATTGTGTCCTTAATTTGAAAACAACAATGAAAATCTGTTCATACTTCACTGAAAACATGCACAGAATCTACATTATGTTTACCAGCTAATGAAAATGAAAAGACTTTCCACTGTATATAAAAAGTGGACCAAAGACCAGCATTGGTTTGTGCACTGCCTATCTTGGAACTTTTGAATCACCTCCAAATGATGGAGCTGAGGAAAAGTGAAAGGTGAAAGGTCATGATCGTTGTTGAAATCTACTTTGCAAAGTGTAATTTACTCTAGTATCTACTAAATTTAAAGCTAACATAGTGTTGAACTGTATTTCCGGAGTTTGAGTGCACAGAACATACATCCATCCATTTTCAAACCCTACAAGGGTCGGGGGGGATGCTGGAGCCTATCCCAGCTGACATACTGTACGTAGGGCAAAGGAAGGGTACACCCTGGAGGAGTTTCCAGTTCGTCGCAGGGCTGACACATAGAGACAGACAACCATTCATGCCTATAGACAATTTAGAATGACCAATTGGGAGGAAGCCGGAGTACCCGGAGAGAACCCACACAGACACAGGGAGAAAGTGCAAACTCCACACAGAAAGGCCCCACCACCTGGCATAGGGATTGAATCCAGGACCTTCTTCACGAGTGCTACCCACTGCACTACCATGTTGCCTGCACAGAACATGTTGAATAAAATAAATGAACAACTCAACATCAACAACTCAGTACATATAACTGACAGCTACAGTGGAATGTTTCACTTGCACCATCTGTCATTTCTACCTGTGTTGCGTTTTACTGCTGCCAACATTTAGTTTGCATTTCATCTGCACCAGCGCATCGTATTTGGCAAGATCACTGAATGTTTGTAGCGTCACTGTCCTTTATCCAACATGTATTCCCAAGTCAAAACAATCCAAACATTTTTTTAAAATAAATCAGCTATAAAGTCTAATCCCTATTGGGTGGAAGTGATCTCCAATATTAACAGAAAAATCAGTGCAGGTTTTGGTAAAGGGCTATTACATCAGTACATGTGCTCACAGAGATAGTGAGAGACATGAATGTGTGTTTGTCAGTGTGATTTACTCCAACGAGATGTGAATACACAGTGTTAAACTGCTTTACTGTAGCTGCTCAACTACATCATTTGCATGGTGGGTCACTAAACACACTAGTACCCCCCAACACAAACACACACTGAATGAGTCACATTAAATATCCTGCATTTCTTAACAGGCTCGAAAATGCAAAGAAACAACCGAAGCTGCAGTAAATCACAGACAGAGGACTGACACTGGGTGTGTGTGTGTGTCCATTAATAATGCATATAATAACTGTGTGTGTATTCCCTGGGTTGGTGGTCTAGTATCAGTGTCCGGTCGTGTCCTAATTAAAGCTGCAGAGACAACGATGAAAATGCAGGAATTATGGGTAATATGGTCTTTGATGCATGTGAGGCACCCTGATTTTTAAAAATAGCGGGTCAGCAAGTTAATCAGCAAGCATTTTGCTCGTTCACCAACAATTTCACAGATATTTCAAGAAAAGAATCCAAAATAAAACATGGCATTGTCTACTCAAAAGTGAAAATAATCTATGTAAATATATTCATATTGTTGAAAGATCAAAACAACTTCTGTTCTCTCCCACCTTTCTGGTCATTTCTCCAGTGTAAAACTCACAAGAAATATACACATATATATGAATTGTGTCTTTCTCCATCTTCATTATAATCTGTTCACAAATTCTTTGTCTTCTACTGCACATCAGCTTGTAAATGAGACTTACGTGGCCTCTGTGGTTACAACAGCCAACTGAGGGACAAAATATCTCTTACAAACACAAAAGTAAAAATGCCAGGCCAGTAGGTGGTGATAAACTCTACATTAATGACATATCAATTACAAGAAAGAACACTGAGCATATGCCCTGTTAAACTGTAACTGCTAAGTGACCACTGTATAAAACATTGTTGTTACTTTTCATTGTCGTTTCACATTCACAGCACAAAGCATCACAGCTGTGTCATTCAGGGTGTGATACCACTGCTGAACAAATCCTTGAATCCTTTTTAATGTCCACGGTAGAAAAATGGAAAGCAGAACATTCAAAGAGCTCTGTTTCCAGGGTCTGAACCACTGTACGTGTGAATATGAGACACAAATTTGCAGAAAAAACACTTGAACTGAAAATAATATATAATAATAGCACTAAACAGCAATATTGGTATGGACACTTTTTTACTTCTTTAGGAGTTTAATCATTTTCTTCACTTGTAGCGACATAGAAAGACCCAGTGACTGATACGCACAATGCAATATTTCTGTACCCTGTATATATGGTGAGAAGTAAGGCTGGATGTATGGAGTCCATCTCATGTGTGATAGAGCACAGAGAGGTGACGAAACTTGTAAAAACACCATCAAACACACATACACACTATGAGGTGAGAGGTGTGTGCGATCTGAGGTTCCACAAAATTCACATGTATGAATCAGTGCAAGTATCTTCTTGTACATGGTATATGGAACATGGTAAGAGGGAACATATATTTTAAAGAAACAAAAGGCATGAGAACATTCATAGTATTTCCAGGAAAAATGCAATTATAAGAAAAATGTTGTATTTCATGGATAAAGTGCAATTTTTTGAGGAACAATGTCAAGAGAATAAAACAGTGATACGTTGAGGGAAAAAAAATCTATATATTCTAATTAGAAATTCATCCTGAGAAAAAAGGGGGGGGAATGTAATACTGTTTAAAAATTAAAAATAGGGGAATAAATAGTTTGAATATTAAAAAAGTCATAAGATTACAAGAAAAAGCAGTAATTCCAAGAGGAAAAAGTGACTATCAGTGAAAAAAAAAATGTTTATAAGAAAAGCCCTAGAGGGGTCTGAGTTCAGTATTACAAATACAGTAGAGGTCAAAATTATGAGCCTCCTCCCCATACAAAATGTTGGGGGGGTGAGATTTTTTCTTCATTACCCAATTTTTAGCATTTCAAACCATGCAACAAAAAGATTTGCTTTAGCCCTTGTATGATATTCAGATTAAATTGACCCATTTCAAGAATGTTATGTGTGTGAAGCTCCCAGGGCAGCCCAGTAGAAGGTTGAGTACCATATCAACCTTTTAACGCTCCCAAAAGTGAAGATGATACAAGGGTTAGGAAAATAAAAAAGGCCAGGGTCAAAATTGTTAACCTTCAGAGAAACTGACCTTTTTACTCAGGCAGAGCACAAACCATCACTCTTTGACTGAGTAATGGTCAAAGTGTGTGAACTGAAGTTAAAACTGCACATTTGTCGAATGTTCACATCAGAAAGAAATCACTTGACCAAAAAAAAGAAATTTGTTTACATCTGACAAGGATTGTTGATGGACACAAGGATATACAAAGTGTTTCCAAGTATCCAGAACTGGAGTGAGAAACATGGGAAACATTTGGAAAAGAGTCACATTTTTACTGGGGGGGAGGGGGTTACCGGTAATAATGTTGATCTCAACTGATGGCATTTGACTTTCTTAATTTCTTTTAACACATTTCACAAAGAAACAATTATGCCTCCATTCTGCCGTACTGCAGCTCAGATATTTATTTGATTGAAATACAGTATGAGATTTCTTACCCTAGGCATGGCCCTGATGCTCTTTTGTAATGCTACAGGTATGTACAATGTGTAAGAATACAGTACAGGTGTGTGTGTCACCTCTGTGTGTATGTGTGTGTCCTGGTCTCAGTCCAAGGCCTCTCTAACTAGCCAACATGGATTTGCAAGTGACCTCCCCTCTCCTCCCCCTCTCGACCTCCTCTGTGGTCATCGCCTCCTCCACTTCGTCCTGGCCAATCACAGCCGACCGTTGTGACGGACAGCCGCCGACTCCAAGGACGCCGGGGGCAGATGGATTAGAGACGAGGACATGCAAGTTCGGCATTAATAAAGGAGTGTGATGTTGACATTTGGGAGCATCCCATTGGCTGCTCTGGTTAATTTTCAGCTCTGATGTGACATTGAAAGAAAAATAATAGTAGGAATCATTACCACTACTCTCATTACCCTCCAAATGGTTTCTGTAGCCTGAAGGATACATTACCCAAAAAAGGGTATAAAACATAGATAAGGAGTCATACATTATGTTCTGAGGCACATATTCAATAGGTAGTCAATAATAAAGAGGTGTCAAATATTGATAGTGCTTATGTAATTTCTGTATGGTTATGTATCACTGATTGATTCTCTGGTGTACACATGCTTTCAGATCATTTCAGTTGAGAACCTCTAACTTTTAAACAAGATCATATGGAATGACCCTTTAAAAAAAACAACACTGTACTGTATTAAAGGGCAGGTCAGCCAGTATGTTTACATGCACAGCTGAAGGCTCATTTATGCTCTATGCTAAGTGAGTTGCTTATCAAACATTGTCAAACGTCGCTGGCTTTTATACTCCAATGCGTACTTTACGTCAGTGTGGATGTGCGCAATACATCCACTAGCAGAGTTCAGACTGCTCTGTCCTCTAGTGTGGAGTTACACTGGATTTCTCTCTGAAAATGCTAAGCGAAAAATTTTGTCATGAGTCACCATGCTCTCAAACATTTTATTTGGACCCTCTAATAAATGATCTGGTCCATCTTTAACTTTTGCTCCCTTATTAAGATATTACTGCATATAATCCAACAAATCACTGCCAGGCTAGGGTTTGATTGACATGTTGCTATGGTAACTTCTCCCGCCGGTGGGGTCGGACCTTTGCATCTTCTATTTATTCAATATGGGCATAGTTTTATCTGAGATACACTCGACTGCAGTTGTGGGTAAGTGTTTACACTAACAATACTGTAATATGACTTTGTCTAGCACTCCTTGGTGAAGTTTTAGCACGTCTGTAGCCTAGCAGTTAGTTAGCTTTCCCCACGCTCCGGTTACACTGCCGCCATTCATCCAAAAATGGTTGCATCCTGTTTTTGGCTCCAAGGTGTCATCCAGGATGACACAATATACAGTCTATGGCATAGCCTCTCCTCAAAAGGTTGAGCCATTTCTGTTAATCTTTTGGTGTTTATGGTGCATTTTCTTCTTCTGCTTCTGCCACACGGGCTATACTGTGCAACACTGCCCCCACGACTTCCAGTGGTACTGCTCGGTTTTCTGCGTTGAGGTTGCATCCATAAGCTCCTCGAGAATGTACCAAACTTGGTATGTAATGTACACAGAGAATGGACAGAACCCCCTCTGTATGTGTATGCAAACTTAGCATAGAGCATAGATGGGCCTTTAGTCAACTCTCTCAGCTTGTTAGTATTGGACCATTTCAGGATGAACTACGTTTGAAAATGTTCAGCTCCTTCAACTGAGTCAGCATTAAGTGTGTCTATCTTTCTGTCCCAAAACAAATCCCACCAGTTTTCACCATGTTCAGCAGTCAGTCGGCTTCTTCTGTTTGAGCTCCTCTGTTTATGTTTTTATATGCTGCTCAACTTCCAGGTTAGGATTCGTCGTGGAGCTCTAGCACATGCACAAACACCTAGTCTCGTTCCAGTCCAACTGGTCTGCATACATGCAGGATTAGATTGATTTTCAATTGGATTAACTGGATGTGTTAGTCCAACTTTTGAAACTTCAACTTCAGTTGACCTAACATGTGTGCATGTACATTAGTTTAAAGTCCAGCTTTAGTCCAACTGATGCAATAATTTGTTTGTTGTTTTTGGTGTCGTAAACCTACTGAGTGTTATTTGCTAGAAGACATTTGTTATAACAGAATGGCAGGGGGCACTTTTCGTGGGCACTTTTAGTGCATCTTGATAAGAAGGGGGTTCCTAACAAATTTGGTGGGAGTGAAAGCTTATGCACAGACTTACTTTTGGAAAGAAGAAGCAGTAGAAGAAGTTGACATAGAAACGATAAAAAAGAAAAAGAAGTAGCAGAAGTTGAAGAGGACAATGAAGATGAAGAGGACAAAGACAAAAAACAAAGATGACGTTGATGATAAAAAAGATAATGTACATAAAGAAAACAAAAACAAATGTACAAATTTTTGCAGCATTCAATATGCAAATAAATATTTGAGGTTCTTTTCCAAACCACTGAATAGTTTACAAAAGTTTTCAAGGAATGCTAACTTTACATCATGAAAGAACAGTGTATGTCTAGATAATTTGGAAATTAATTAAATGTTAGAATTTAAGCAAAAAATGAAATTGTGATTTATGTCAAAATATATTATAAAATAATCAATTTTCTATAAGACACAGAAGTGGGAGACTCTTAAATGAGAAAACTAAAAGCTGTGTTTGTGAGAGTTTCAGGGACGTGCATCTTATTTTTCCTCCATGATGTTGTTTAAACAATTCACAGGCTTGAGTCAGAAGTGAGCGGTGAGCAGAGGTCGAGACCGAAGAACAAACGGTGCTGCAAAAACAGTGAGGAACAAAAAAATGATGTGATGGGCAGAGAACACTGGAGGAATTTAAAGCTCTACACTGCAGGGTTCCTGTCCATAGAAATGTATAAATGTACTGACATAAATGTAACAGAAAGGTGGAGACTTAAAAAGCACCTTGTCATCACTGTGATCTGCAAGTTTAATCTGTGACCTGTACAACAATCACATGTTTTTAATGGTGTACATGTAGTGCATAAACTATTTCATTTCATATGTAAAAAGTGACAAAGTAAAATATGTTGGAAACATCTTTGCAGGTAGTGTGAGATACATCCTGCATTATTACTTTGCATCAGCTTTGCATTGAATTCCTACAACTGATCATCTTTAAAAGCATCATCAAAGGTCTACAAACTATAAGCTTCATATCAAAGGCATATTCTATATCTGAAACACAAAATTTCTAAACTCCAGGTCTAGTCTGTGGCTTTTTGAAGAGTTTCTGACAGATTTATGGTCTTCCTCAGAAGCTGGTGCTCAACAAGCTCAACAAGAAATTTTACATAAGTTTGTAGAGAGGACAGATGAGTGAGACTTGAAAGAAAAGGGAGGAGCTTGTAGCACAACTGAAACCAAAAGTAAAAGAACTCCACACTGAATTATTAGAAACCAACAATGAAATGTCAGCCGAATCTGGACATCAAATAACATAAAACAACCTGCACGTCATCTCGATCTTCAGTCCACACTGTGCTGCGTTCAATGACGGCAATAAAACTGTGGCCAACAGCAATATTTACCACCCACAAAACTCTGCTACACTTTAACCGTAGCCTGTGTAAAACCCAAACCTGATGTCAAACGAGAAACCAGAGACAGACAGACACAAGTGGACAAACCAACAGAAAGACAGAGAGGTGTATAAGCAGGTGAGATCCTACCTGTCGATGATAACGGGGTCAGAGGGTGTCTCATTGCGATTTCCGCAGCTCTTCTTGTCACAACACCGACTGAAAGTAGACAAACAGTCATATTTCATTTTTCTTTCTGAAATGTGGAGACACAATTTGAAATACCGGTATGTATTAACATGTTAAGAGTCAATATACTGCGATATAGAAGGAAGGTAATGTAGTGTATTTTTTAATCTAATTTTAAGTAAGATGTCTTAGTGTACAAACACTCCACATTTGCTTTGGTAACAGGATATAAGCAGCTCTATATATTCAATAAACATTAAAATAATGAGCAGTTTGCACAGAATGGGTCCTAAATGTCCCACATAACAGAGGATATGCTGGTTATAATTTTACTTAAGCCTGTTATAACTGTTTGACCATAACAGAATTCCTACTTTGAAAAGTTGCCTTTTTCAGCTACATAGATGCCTCATGATTTCTGAACATTTTCAACAAGACCATAAAGAAACAATGAAGTAAAAATTAATATTTAATATAAACTTGAAACATTTGGAATACATTTTTGTATTTTATCGTGTCCAACAACGTGATCAACTGATATCTTTACACAGAGCATGATATCTTTAAACAGATCGTGATATCTTTAAACAGAGCAAATTAACGTCTAACAAACCAGACTAACTATCCAACAATATCTAAAAGATTCATTTCACTCATATACACCTTTAAATTATCTATAAGGAGCTATTCTGTAAAATACACTCTGAAAGATTCTGTTTCTACAATATTTACTTTGATGAACTCAGCCACACATACTGAGCATCCAGCTGGGCTGTATCCAAACCAAGGTCAGTAACAGTTGGAAGATGCCCAGCAATGGAGGCCCACTGTGGGCCCCCCCAGCCCGACCCCTGGCACTGTCACCCTGACAACCAGCCAGCCAACCGGACGAGAGCCCAGCTCGCCAAACAGCCGCACAGGTAGCCAGAGGGCGAAGTGTCCGGCGAGCGTTTCATCCGGCATTAAACCAAATCAGGAGCCCAGGAGCTGCTGCGGTCTGTGGTGGCATCTGAGACACCGAGGGGGAGGGGAGAGGAGGTGGGTCGAGGAGGGGGCACTGGGTTTCCATTTCAGCTCTGCAGGGGACGGGCGGAGCCAAATGAGCCCTGTGGTAGTTTGGGTCAGTGTGGCATGTTGAACAGCAGCAGGCTGAATCCAGCACATTAATATCCATCAAACAGCAGTTTATTGGAGAGTCTGAGCAGTGAGGCATTCAAATCTGCTGCGTTCAGTCAGAAAACAGTCAGAGGTGGCAATTTAAAAGATTATATCTGGTTTTAAAACTGAAAATTAGCATTTGAAGTTCAATTCAACTGAGTCCAGTCCTAAAATAATGAGACAAAGTCAGAAGCCACAATTAAAAGTCCACCTGAAAACTTAAATATAGGATGTCAATATTCAAATCTACTGTTTTCAGTATGAAAATATTCAGACACAGTCAGATGTAGGAATTTGAAAGCCTACAATCTATTTTTTCTTCATTAGCTGATCAATTAACAGACACTGGAAAACATCAGAAATAGGTCAGTGGTAGAAATGTACTTTTAAAGTTGGTATTATAGTACAGTAATGTTTGAAATTTAGTGTGACATCAAATGTCCAAGAAGGTTATCAATGTCAGTTTACACCCGGAAAAGGGTGGAGTGCTCTCTCTGGGTCAGGGATGAGGTCCTGCCTCAAATGGAGGAGTTTAAGTATCTTGGGGTCTTGTTCACGAGTGAGGGAAGGATGGAGCGGGAGATCAACAGGCGAATCGGTGCAGCATCTGCAGCGATGCAGACTCTGCATCGGTCCGTCGTGGTGAAGAAGGAGCTGAGCCAAAAGGCAAAGCTCTCAATTTACCAGTCGATCTATATTCCTACCCTCACCTATGGTCCTGAGCTTTGGGTCATGACCGAACGAACAAGATCCAGGATACAAGTGGTTGAAATGAGTTTCCTCCGCCGGGTGGCTGGGCTCTCCCTTAGAGGTAGGGTGAGAAGTTCAGTCATCCGGGAGGAACTCAAGAGTAGAGCTGCTGCTCCTCCGTGTCGAGAGGAGCCAGATGAGGTGGCTTGGGCATCTGGTCCGGATGCCTCCTGG
>JAQQAE010014460.1:0-12380 GCA_029823295.1 Pseudamia nigra
CCACCCGGTGTTGGGATCAAACCCAGGACCTTCTAGCTGTGAGGCACGAGTGCTACCCACTGCACCACCGTGTCGCCGCAAGTTAGTATCACAGTAAAAACAAGAATAAAACAAGAATAAAACATCTTCATAAACGTGCTATCAACATTAAAATTACAGAGCTTACAATAAAAATACAACCGCTAATGAGCCTTTTTGCAAATGGAGTCAATGCGTGGTTCAAACGTCAGTTTCTCATCAATAAGGATTCCAAGATATTTATACTCCGTGACAACACTGATGGCCTGATTGTCAATGCAGACTGGTGAGACAGGCTTCGGATTTTTGCTAAAATCCAAAATCATCTCCTTTGTTTTATTTACATTAATTTGTAAAAAAGAGGACTGACACCATTCCATAAAATCTGCCATCACTGGGCTGTGGTCAGTTTCCTCCTGGCTCAGCAGAGAAACAACGATGGAGTCACCTGTGAACTTAATGATGTGATGCCCCACATGTTGGCTCTGACAAGCTTTCGTATATAAAATGAATAAAAGTGGAGATAAAACACAACCTTGAGGAGATCCAGTGGAAGATGATGGATGGATGTTTGCTTGGTTCATTTTGGTTACTGATAGTGCTTATGATGTTGATTTTGATGTAATTCTGTGAACACCAGCATGCATTAAATCAAAATTAACAAAAGAAGTTGAGTGAATGGATTTATAAAGCACTTTTCTAGACACTTTCCATTGAATCCATTATTTATTTTCTCCACAGTCACACACCGGTGGTGTTTAAACTACACAGCTGCCCTGGGCCAGACTGACGAAGATGCAGCTGCAAATTTGTGCCAACGGCCTCTTTGACCACCAGCAAATATTCATTCAAGGCAAGGTGGGTGAAGTGGACACAACAGCAGAATAACTAGGATGGAGCGGGTTTCCAAGCACCAACCCCCTGCTCTACCTCTTGAGCCACTGCTGTCCTGAGAATTTATTCTTATACATCTAATAATTTACATGTAAATAGTAATAAGATAAAGAGAACATGATGATTCATACAGGTTGATTGGTTACTCTGAATTGCACATAGGTATGAATGTCAGTGTGTGGTTGTCTGTACGTCAGCCCTGCAAACTAAACACTTATTCCGCTTGTACCAGAAAATTAAGGGAAAAAAACAGAGAACCAAAATCAGCAAGAAACAAATCCCACTTTTAAAGTGACTCCAGTTGGTCTCCTCAGTTCAAAGTACAGAATGTTGTTCAAAGAAGAGGTGATGTAACATCAATTTAAGAATAAGAAAGGATGGGGTGCCTCAGTAGTTCAGTTGGTAGAGCACCTGGCAGTGCACACCTATGCATGGCTCAAAGCCTGTTCACAATGGCCCAGGCTCAAATCCAGCCCACAGCTGGATGTCACTCCCCTGTGCTTTTTCCTCACCTTCCTGTCATAGCTTCACTGTGACTGTCAACAAAGGTCAAAAATAAATCTTTAAAAAAAAAAGAATGAGAAAGGATTAAAAATACACACATTTTACATTTATATACTGTCTTTAAGCTATTTTCAAATCATCCCATAATGTTTTAATTTACATTCTACACAGTTGCTCAATGTTTTAAGGAACTGGATTATAGATAGATGGTTCAGACACTGCCACTCTGTCTGTGTCTGTGGTCACTTCAGTGTCTCCCAGAGGCGTCTGCAAACACCTGCCACATGTGAGCTGACTCAGCTGTAGCTTTTCTCACACTTTGATGAACCCAGTGCATTGTGGGATTAGAGTTTGCTATTTGATGCCTCAGCTTTAAAGTCTCCTGTACCTGAAGCTAATTTGTTCAATTCTTAAGGCACAAGGGAAACCACTGCGACATGATGACTGTGGTTGGAGAAGAAAAAACCATTGCTCTCATACCATCTAATGTTGTGCAACAGGGCTAGCAGCACAAATGTCATAAGATCCACCAGCAAGATTTTTGTCCGTTTACAGTCTACCATCCAGTTGTGTCATATCATCCTCGCTGACATGAGGTCAAAAGAGTATCATGTTGTCATGATTTTTCCTGATGACAGTGTAAGTCAAGGTGAAATTTAAAATATTCATTTCTTAACATGAGTGAAAATATATAGCATATCACCCTGATTATTTGTTGTTGTTTTGTGACATTAGGTGTGTTTCCATAAACATTGTACAATGCATTCTGAACTTTTATATTGGAAAATGTACAGGAAAATGACTAAGAAATATGCAGGAAACACATTTTGCAAAGGATTGCACATTGAGAAAAGCAGAAATGACTTTTTAAAATTCTGACCTAAAAATTTAACTGATCAGCTTTTGCAGCATCTAGCAGCTGACAAAGTGTAAAACATGACTCATTGTTCACATTCGGACACATCTGTAAAGAAGTTATTTGTATGTTGAGTATTTCTGTCTCTTTTTGATGGAAATCAGAAGCAGGAAGCCTTTATTAGAATTGTGAATCCACAGCACCACCTACTAATGAAAAGACAGTGTGTTCACTCCCACCTCATTCATAGTTTTGAGCAAAAAGTTGAAGATGGACCAGGCCACTTTTTGAAGGGTCTAAATAAAATGTTTGAGAGCATAATGACTCATGACAAAAAAATTTTCACTTAGTATTTTCAGACAGAAATTCAATGTAACTGCACACGAGAGAATAGTCTGAACTTGACACTGCCCACTAGTGGACGTATTGCGTACATCCATGCCAATGTAAAGTACACATTGGAGTATAAATGCCAACAACGTTTGACAATGTTTGATACACAACACAATTGCATAGAGTATAAATGGGCCTTAAAAGTAAAAGTAAGAACAGATGATTAATTTTTGGTTATTCTAGGTCAAAAATTCATGTCAGAAAAATCCACCAAAGTCCCATTTGTTGTCAGGTGTAAAGTAAATCAAATCATTTTGATTTGATTGTAATTAACCACAGACAAGTTAAATGGCCCCTCCTTGAATATCCATCTTATCATTGTGGAGGGGTTTGTGTGCTCGAGTGATCTGAGGAGCTATGTTGTTGGGGGAAATTTTCCCCCGGTAGAGGCTTCCAAGACAAATTGGTCCTAGGTGACAGATCAGACAGTGTGATTCAGAAGACCATTATGACTATGTCTTCCTGTGGGCCCACCACCTGCAGGAAGGGTCGCAAGGGTCCAGTGCTGTGTGGTTTGGGTGGCAGCTGAAGGCAGGGGCCTGGATGGTCCAATCCCTGGTTGCCAAAGCTAGCTCCAACTGGAAGGAGGCCCCAGGGCAGACCCAGGACACGCTGGAGGGACTACATCTCTCAGCTGGCCTGGGAACACCTGGGGGTCCCCAAGAAGACCTGGAGGAGGGGGCTGAGGAGAGGGAAGTCTGGACTTCTCTGCTTAGGCTGCTGCCCCTGTGACCCTGACCAGGATAAGTGGAAGATGATGGATGGATATTAAGTGTCACCATCTGGTGTCATGACACACTTAAAAACACTTTTCTAAAAATTACCCTATCACAACATTTCTATCATTAAATTATGAAAACATGTCACTAGCTAGCTAACATTACTCCCTGCTGCATGTGCCAGACATACTGTATACAGATGCAGTTAGAGAACATTTGTGTTAAAAGGTGTTTGACATCTTCACTGTGGACAAACTGAGCTGACTTGGTGGAGGTTTGTGCTCTCTGACTGCTCTCTAGTACTGAATCATATCATGCTCGTTCCTTACATAAATGCAGACTTGCATTCAAAAGTACTTCTTGAATTCCAAGGATTATCTGTGGATACAACAACATGAGCATCTTGGAAATGCACCTAATAATTCCCGTTCTGACTTATTAGGTGGATTAATCACTATGTGACATGGTGTACGGAATTCCTTAACAAATGCAGGGCTTCCACCTCAATCACCCATGGCTTCTCACTCCTTTCTGAAAGCAGGTCCATGACTGCTGGAACTTTCACACTGTACAATCTGAGGAAGCCAACTGCCATCACTTAATGGAGTCATAATGGAGGAGGCGGACAACACTGCTGAGTCAATTTCTACTATTTACAGTGTGCATAGTAGTAAACAAGCTAGGTGAAGTGAAGCAACCTGGAACAGGAACGAGGCAAAGATGAAAAGTGCCTGTGGAAACAACGTGGGATGACGGAAGCACAGAGGACGGGAGGAGAACCAGGAGAGCAGGCGACTGGACGAGGCTGAGGTCTGGGAGTACAGGAGAAACAGGTAAGTCATCATATAAATATGTAGAGGCTGAGACAGGAACAAATGTGGGATCAATACCACACAGTTGAAGCGGCTGGACTGGCGAATGCTGGCTGGGAAGACCAAGTATAAAATACACTGTGGCTGATGAAGGGGATGAGTTGCAGCTGTGAGCCTCTGCCCTGCCATCAGCACACCTGCAAGAGATAATGACACACATACACATACAGACAGACAGCCAGACACAGATACACCGCCAGAGGGAGCCAAAGGGCACATATTTGTGACACATAATTATCTATCTTTTGTCTTGTAAGTATTTTGTTTGTTGGAACTCACAGCATTAAGGCTTGACAACAGCAGTGTCTCCATATACTGCTCGATGTGTTAAATACCATAATCATGTAGTTACTGACACTTATTGAAAGGAATGAATCATAATCATGCATTTTCATATTACAACATCTGACAAGGTGAGGTTATAATGACCTTGAATTGTGATCTTAAGTCATCAAGATCTGATTGATTCATCTTTCCATCCAAGTAAAGCTTTGTGTCAAATTTTACAAGTACATTGTATCAGGCCTTTCAGAGATCCCACTGTTAACATACAGGGGGCTAACAGATACACACACACACAAACTATATCTTTGTATATTTGTTGTATGTTTATATGGCTGGAAAACCTTTAAAGCAAACTATTCAATTCAGTTTGGTACAATTGCATTTATACAGTCTAACACCAATCACAACCTGATTATCGCAATGTGCTTTGAGCTAATAAAAGCTAATAAAATGTCTGTAATATTGATTCAATCTACTGCAGAAATATATGAAATACATTTTGTTAAAATGAAAAAGTAGAGTTTGTAAAACATGAAATTTGACCACAACTGGTTAACCACAGAAACAGTGTTCCCAACTCACCTATAAGGAATGTAAAATGACATCATCACCTAATTTGCATAACTTAAGTATTGTAAAATTGAATAGAAATCAGCCTTACAATATAGGCAGTATGCCCATGTATCATTTCCAATAAACAACCAGCCTTTGAAATCATCGTTTGATTCTTTCTCCTCTCTGTATTTTTGAGTGTACAGTTTAGACTGAGACGTGACAAGCTATCCGGCTACATATTTAGCTCGTGTCCAACACACGGTGGACGAGGTGAGGAAGTGACTGAGGCTGCGTGGATCCAATGTGGTCACTTATTTTAGTGCATTGACTGATATTAGACAAAGAATATTTTACAATTTCATCCAGCCAGAAAAAGTCACTAGAGTGGTCTGAAAACTCGTTAATTATACTCGTAAAGTTGCTAAATTAGCAGCATTGCACAAGCACAGCAATATGTCAGAACAGTTTGACAAAGAAAGTCACCAAAGTTGCCACAAACATTTTTATTGCAACTGATGAAATGAACACGTTACTGACCACTGTGGCCTCGTTTCTGTCCATTCTTATGAATCTGACATGTGCCAGAGCAGAACCAGTAAAACTTCATGGAGCATTGCCAAACAAGATTAAACAAACAGCTTTGCTGGTGATGTTGCTGTAAACCATGACTAAACTCCAGCATCTGTCTGCAGACCGTTTAATTAACAAATTAGAAGTTGTAAAGATATGAGTCTGTACACAAAGCTTCATACAGACCTGTCACTCAGGCTGACATCAAAGCTTTCTAATTCCTTTAACGTCTTAATAATGGAGAAAAATTGTAACGTTGACCTGAACAACATTACACTAAAGTGTTCAAATAAAAGAAGTGAAACCAAAAATCCAGTATATCGCTATGGAAGCCAGAGCTTTCTGGATCCAGATGGAGGTCACCCCAGCTACTGCTGGTGAAATGCAGCTTTAAATGGTTTTCACATTGGTCTCATTGTACAGGCCCAGTCCTTGCCCACTGGTCCTGATTAAATCTTGGTGCCTAAATGTCAAGACCATTATAACAATAAAACATTTTGACTTTAACTGCTAGAAGTCTAATTTTGTTTTGATGCATATTGCACATTTTCTGTTCATCCAATAAACCACATTTCACTGCTGAAATATTACTGTGTCCATCGGTTATTTGATCGAACAAAACGATATTGCTGATCCAAACATCTACTGATTTATAAATGAAAATAATAGAAACCGTCAGGGGTGCCCAAACTTTTTCATACGACTGTACAAATGCAAATGGCACAAGATGCATACAAATACACAACATGAACATAAATGTTGCGATATGAATGCAAACATGTAGCTCTTAACTGTTTACAGCTACACCATCTGAAAATCAGTCAGCTGTGGGGATAAGAGCTGATAAAAGCAGCTGATGTGATGCAGTCAGAAGAAAAGAGCAAACGTGGAGAGTGAGGAGAAGGGATGCCAACAGAACAGGTGGAGAATTGAGATGCTTATCTACTGTAAGTGAGTTTCGGAGATTCAGGACAATTGAAACTGAGGGTTGTGACAGAACAGCTCAGAGAGGGAACAGAGCTGAGAGAACTGAACCATTTTGACCTACGGACTGAGTATCAAACTTTTAAGTAGCACTTGTGTATATATTCACCTTAAAAAACTCGGAACTACAATCAAACGACCCAAGAGCACTTTGGCCAGTTCATCAGAAGAAAGTACACGGACCGCCAGACAGACGGACTCTGTGGGTGTTATTCTCTGGATCCAGAACCAGACGTGTGGGGTGAGTTTGGCAAACACATACCTCATCCTCCGATAGGATACGTATGAACACATTACCCAGGGCTATTATAGAACACAACTCAAGTTCTGTACACACATCTACTGTAAGGTTCTGGGGAAAGATTAGTTATGGGGAGCTGTCTCGGGAGCTTAGAGAACTGACTCATAGCTAGGCTAGCCGGCCTCCCTGTAACAGTGAGTATGTTCCCTTTAACAGCACTGCACCATATTGTCTCATATGCCCCGTTTCCACTCGTACCTACTCGGCTTGACTCGACTTGACTCAGCTCGCTTTGAGAGCATTTCCATTCGGTCATTGTACCTGGTACCAGGTACTTTTTCAGTACCTGCTCGGCCGGAGCTCCAAGTGAGCTGAGTCGAGTAGAGAACGTGATGTACACAGATTATAGGCCACTAATTGGCTAGGGAGTGGCGTCACTGGATGCGAGAGAGACTCCGACACAACAAGGAACCGCGCCATTTTTAAAAACCTAGCAAGAGCGACCATATATTTGTATCATCGCCACTTGTATTAATCGACAATAGCAATGTGTAAATCCACACCGTGTCCAACGACGAGGTACAGACGTTTCTGTGTCTGGTGACTGAGACAGAATTCAGAGGGAGCTGGATGGAACCGCAAGACACGATTAGAAGTGGTTCAATCTAATGAAAACCGACTGAGAACCTGATAGAGGATGGTGAGTGTTTTTGTCTTAATGCTAAAGCATCTTTAATGTTACTTATCCTGATGGTGATAAACTCACTATGAACAAACAGTGATATTTTTAAAGTTACGCCATTGCCCTATGTTTCTAGACAATGGACTAGGTTAGTTAGTTTAGCCACCAATGCTAACTACATGCTCTGCTTGTGTTTTGTGCTCGCTGTCTTCCAAATATCACTGCTGAAAACAACAAGTAAAGTCACCATGTCGATAACATCTGACGAATAAGACAGTGTTAGTACTAGTAAAAACTTTGTTGCGTGTTGCAAGTTTGTGCTGTGTGTGTGTTAAAGTTCTGTGCATGTGTTAAAGTTCTGCGCATGTGTTAAAGTTCTGTGTGTATGTTCTCCAGCTCTGCTGCGTTTGCTTTGACACTGGGACCGGCTTCGACACAACGACGTGTTATCACCGGTAAGAACCAATAAACACTGACTTTAAGCTGTAAGTATATTTGCCCAATACTTAACTACCTCTCATTTCTGCTTTTCAACCTTTCTAGACAAGAGGAAATGGGTCAACATCAGACAAGACTTTACATCTACTCTCACACAGATGAAGACTGAGGACAAACAGAACCAGGTTCAAGTATGACCAGCACTCAATCCCAGCCTTTCACTCCTATAATGCATTGAACATTAATGTAAATAGTTTTGTTTTTCACCTTTGCACACTGTACTGTCTATTACTGCTCACAAATAAAGAATTGCACCATTATGTGATTGTCATGCTTTTCTATTCTGTCTGAAATACACTTATGAGAGAAGAGTAAACCCTACGAAGCAAACAGGTACTGTATCTATGACGTTTCGGTGTAATAGTGGTTCAAAAATAGCTGAAGTTACCTAAAATAAGTTATTTTCCTTTCCAGGTGAAGTCATCACAAAATCATTACTCTTGTATATGTCAGTACAGATGATACTACTCACTGTAGTCATATCTAGACATTTTGTATTTCATAATAACAGGTTAGTGTTTAGTGGGATTCAACGTGTTTAGCCTGAAGGGCAACTTACATAATGCCTCATAATTCTGTTGAATCAATTACACTAAAGCTAATGTGTCAAACTGCTGGAGTATTTTTTTAATAATTAAAAATTAAATCTATAATTTTATTTGTCACTTAATATTGGAACCTTTACATATAAAATGTGTAAATAAGTGGAGACATATCTGCAAAATGGAGAAACCTTTATTGTCACAATTGATACAATAGTCATGGGAAGGTATGACAAACATTTTTAAATATTTGCACAAATGGTTCATCACAGCATCTCTCTGTGCTCCTCTGCATCCTGCATCAACCACTGGTTCAAATGCTACAGGTTCATCACATGATGTCTCATAAGTCTCTCCATGACTTTTGCACAAATTATACAGATCGCAGTATGTCAGTGTCATAGATTCATCACCTGGATGTCGCAGTCATTCATTTTACAAGGAAACGCCACCTTCCCTTCAGCCTGTCTGTCTTCACCTCCTCTCATCTTCATCTTCATACTGTATGACTTCACCAAGTCTCCTGTACTTTTCCTCTGTGTTTTTCTTCTCTGGCTTATTTCTTGTAATTTTTGTTTGATTAAAAGCCACATACAGAGCAGCAAGTACATCATCGCCTCCATGTCCTCCATTGTGCTTGTGTTGTGCAAAAATGCCAACAGGACAGTTTCAGGACGCGACTCCGCCTATGACTCTGCCTACACTGATAGTTTTCACTTGCAATGTAAAAAGAACTAAACTGAGCCGAGCCGAGTAGGTACTAGTGGAAAAGGGGTATTTGACTCTCCCCCAGCACTGCTTCCAGCCAAGCCTGTGTGCCGTAGGTGAGAGATAGGTGTTATTATAGGTGATACCTACGTGGGTGGTACTCACTTGCAATGGAAAACAAACTAAACTGAGCCGAGTCGAGTAGAACCGAGCTGGGTTGAGCCGAGCTGAGCCTAGTAGGTAGCAGTGGAAAAGGGGCAATAGTCTGTATAACATATCTGTCTTGGGACACAACATGGATTTCTACTGAGCTAACATTATCTGTGTAACATGCCAACTCAGTGAAGTTTTTGTGTATTTCAGACATTCTTTAAACACAGATATCACAAAAGGTGTATTAGAAGTGGTATGGGTGTGGGTTCCTTGCACTCACCTGAATGACTTTCTGCTTACCTCTGCCATATGGTAATGTCCCTTGTTTGTATTGATAATTCATGTGTTCAGGGGTTTGTAAATTCATTCAGTACAACATTGTGTTTGGTGCATGAGAGCCAGTACAAAGAGAATGGACAAAGTTATCATCAATTTTCAAGGTGTACTGACTGATTCACAGCATCAGCTGCAATGAATAATATAGGCAGAGAGTATACCACCTTAAAAAAAGCTGCTGCTCAGCTGTCACTGCACACTTGCCAACCAATCAAAACACAAAGGGGGGGAGGCATAACACTAAAGTTTTCCACACTATGATGAAGGCAAAACCATGGGAGACACTGACTTACAGCTTGGTTTATGAATTAATAACACTGAAGGATTTCCAGAATTTTATGAAGATGATTTCCATTACAGTTTGAAACGTTACTCTGTGAAAAGGATATTTTTAAGTGACGCTGTGATGCAGCCACAGATGCACGTCTGACTCATTCATGATGCTGTAACTATGTGAGTAAAAATGTAAACTGAACTGAAAAGATGTCATTAAATTCAGCCCCCTCCCCCCCACCACACCACACACACACACACACATGCACTCACTTCACTTACACAGACACACTCTCTGTGCATGTCTGAAATCATCAGATCAAATCTATACATAGGCTTCATCTTGATAAATCGACTCCAGATTTTAATTTTAATCCACCATATACTTGCCTGAAAATATCTTACACCACTATTTTGTGAGTTAAACACAGCAGTATTTCAACATGTGGACCTTTGCACTAACACCTTCCCTGTGCACACAAGACCTAATAAAGTCACAGGGGGAAATGAGCTGCCTTGGTGGAGGTCTGCGCTCTCCAAGTACTTTCTAGTTTGTAATGCAGAAAACCGTGGCAGGAATTGAAAACTGAGGTCTTGCCAAGGAAGAACCCCAAGACAGATTGGTGGTAATTTGGGGACATTGTGGACAACAGGATTAAATCTCTCACCTATGGCGCACAGGCTTGGCTGGAAGCAGGGCTGGGGGAGAGTCAAATACCCCTTTTCCACTAGTACCTACTTGGTTTGGCTCAGTTTAGTTCCTTTTCCATTGCAAGTGAAAACTATCAGTGTAGGCAGAGTCATAGGCGGAGTCGCATCTTGAAACTGTCCTGTTGGCATTTTTGCGCAACACAAGCACAATGGAGGACATGGACGCGATGATGTACTTGCTGCTCTGGATGTGGCTTTTAATCAAACAAAAGTTAGAAGAAAAGAGCCAGAGAAGAAAAACACAGAGGAAAAGTACAGGAGACTTTGTGAAGTCATACAGTATGAAGATGAAGATGAGAGGAGGTGAAGACAGGCAGGCTGAAGCGAAGGTGGCGTTGCCTTGTAAAAGGAATGACTGACATCCAGCTGGTGAATCTATGATGCTGACATACTGTGATCTGGATAATCTGTGTGAAAGTCACGGAGAGACTTATGAGATTTCATCTGATAAACCTGCAGTAGCATGTGAACTAGTTGTCGATGTAGGATGCAGAGGACAGAAATGCTGTGATGAACCACTTGTGCAAATGTTGTTGACATGCTGACTTTACTTGTTGTTTTCAGTAGTGATACTTGTTGGCGAGTACAACATATAAGCAGAGCACAGAGTTAGCATTAATGGCTAAACTAACTAACCTATTCCATTGTCTGCAAACACAAGACAACAACGTTACTTTCAAAATATCACTGTTTGTTCATAGTGAGTTTATCACCGTCAGGAGAAGTAACGTTAAAAATGCTCTAGCATTAAGTCAAAAACACTCACCGTTATCAGGTTCTCGGTTGTTTACATTAGACTGAACCACTTCTAATTGCGTCTTGTAGTTCCATCCAGGTCCCCCTGAATTCTGTCTCAGCCACCAGACACAGAAATATCTGTACCTCGTCATTGGACACGGTGTGGATTTACATGTTGCCATTGTTAATTAATAGAAGTAGAAGTGATACAAATGTACAGTCGCTCTTGCTCAGTTTTTAAAAATGGTGCAGTTCCTTATTGGGTCAGAGTTTCTCTCGAGATGCATCCAGTGACGTCACTCCCTAGCCAATCAGTGGCCTGCAGTGTGTGTACATCACGTTCTCTACTCAACTCAGCTAGCTTGGAACCCAGGCCAAGCAGGTACTTAAAAAGTCCCTGGTACCAGGTACTATGACCTAATGGAAACACTCCCAAAACGAGCTGAGTCGAGCCAAGTCGAGCCGAGAAGGTACTAGTGGAAAAGGGGCAAAAGACAAACAGAGCCAGGAGGTCTGAGCTGAACTCGTGGTCAGGGACAGGCGTGTCATTCAGGGAAGCAGGCAAAACAGGCAGATTGGGGACAGACTGGGTTGTCAACAGGTACCATATTTTCCGGATTACAATTTGCATTTTTTTTTGCATAGTCTGGCTAGGGGAGCGACAAATACTGTACAGTGGTGCCTCGGAAAACGACGACAATCTGTTCCGGCATCACGGCCTTTATCCGAATCAGTTGTTGTCCGATGCGCCTTTTTTCATAAAAATATATGTAAAATTAATTAATCCGTTCTGGACCCACGACAAACTCCCATATAAAGTATGTATTACACACCCCTACCTGCACATT
>JAQQAE010014461.1:0-12380 GCA_029823295.1 Pseudamia nigra
TTGAGAAATGTGTGAGTGATTTTTTGATTTGTGTGTAGAGTTCTGAGAATATGAGGCATCCTTTCAGAAAATGTGTGCAAACAATCGAGAAAAACTGTAACACGCTCTATAGGGATTTGCGTTTGGATTCCGCCCCTAGTGGACACTGAAGGTACTACAGTTTCTGACACTTCTAAGGAATATCTCACCATTTCCCATGCGGCAGCTTTGTTGGGCGCACTGCACCTTTAACGCAGTGACCACCCGCTCTTCAGACGTCAGCATCATCCGGAGGCGGCACGATGGCGATCTATAAGGCAGAAAAAGTGGAATATATCAGGAAAATCAGGGCTTGTGGACAAACAGAAATCTACGTGACGGATGGGATTGAGTCGATGTGGCAGAGACGAGAAGCCTGACGTCTAGAAGGTGAGTCTATTCGTTTCTGCTTGATGATGAAGATGATGAAGATGTTGCCTCTTCCTCTCATCCTCCAGTCGCTGGTCTGGACTGTGATGCTGTAGCAAGGTGTAGGTTTCGTCTGAGCAGTAAAGGGGCTGGTGGGACGGGTGAGGATTTTCACACGTCTTACTTAATTTTCTGTTTCTGATCGATTGTCGATGCGTTCATTGGTCCATTTTCTGCATGGGTTTGAACGAAATGAATGAGAAAATGAACAAAATAAACAACAAATTGAGAATACATGCGCGAAATTATTGAGAAAATAATCGAAATTCGCAAAATAGGCAACAGCAGTAACAGAAATGAGCAAAACACTCGATGAAATAAAATAAATAAACAATAAATAGACAAAATAAACAACAAATTGAAGAAAAATCAGCAAAATACTCAGGGAAATGATCTAAATAAACAAGAAAATCTTCAAAATAAGCAACAATATGAACAACAATGAACAAAACACAAGAAAATGAAATTAATAAACAAAACATGGACAAAATAAGCAAGAAGTTGAAGAAAAATGAGTCAAATAATGAAGAAAATGATAGGAATAAACAAGAAAAAAATTCAACATAAGCAACATCATGAACAAAATTTAACAAAACCCTCAAAAGAATGACATGAATTAACAACACATGGACAAAATAAGCAACACCATGGACAAAAATGAGCAAACCACTCAATAAAATAAAATAAATAAACAATAAAGGGAACTAAATCAACTAGAAAATTAACAACTCAAATCAATGACAAATGAACAAAAATAAGCAACATAAACAAGAAAGCACCCAAAATAATCAATAATATGAACTAAAATGAGCACACATGATGAAGAATATGAAAGAAATACACAAGAAATGCAACAAATACGAGTAAGATCATCAACAAGATAATAATCAAAAGTATCAACAAAATTCATAATAAATTAACATTTTACTGTATCTACATTATTCACTATCCTAAATTAATCCAGATCTTCCATTTTAATATACTTTATACTTTAAATGTTTGTTCCTTCTTTTAACCCATGCATAGATCAAATTAAATAAGCACTACAACAGCAAAATGAACTAAAGTAACAAAATATCCATACTAATTTAAAAAAAAAACTCAACATAAATAATTTACAAAATGAGGAAAAATGAACAATGACAATTGCTCGACAATGAACAAAACTGCCATCATTTATGTAAAGCAGTGTTGTTTTCCCATAAGACATCATTATACCTTCTAAATTCAAACTTTTATTCATGGAGGTGTGTGTGTGTGTGGGGTGGGGAGGGGGCACATTTTACTAATATTGAGGTGAAAATTAACACCTATGTGCTCCAGTGTCTTGCGTTTGACACTGTGTGGATGCAGGGAGGTGAGACAGACGGGGACAGAAACAGTCTCAGATGTGAAAACACAATGTACAGGTGCAGGAACGAGACGGCTGTTTAACACACGTAAGCACTGAATGATCAACGCAGGGGAAATGGGGTCACGGGGAAAGTAAACCACACGCTACAGGTGCAGATTGAAGGGGGTTCGGGAGATTCATCCCCTTGGTATCAGCAACATGTAAAACTGTAGTTTGAACATTTACAGGTTTATGGCAATAGGCCAATGTTTGCAGGTTAAATAATGATTATTTTTTTATTACTAGCGGCAACACCCGTTGAGTATGAGATGCACTGACTGGTCATGATGTCATTAGTATTAGTCATTAGAAGGTCATGGTATAGACTTCGCTCTATATGAACAAATGATCTGCAATAACCATTTCCATAGTTCTATAGAGTTAAAATAAACAAAATAATGGAGAAGATGAGTGAAAACGAACAAAAAAAATTCAAAATAATGAGCCAAATAATCAACAAGATTAGTAAAAGTAACAAAAATAATCAAGATGAGTAAAAATCAACAAAATAATCAGTAAAAATGGACAAAATAGTAAAAATAGTTGAGAAGTAATCAAAATAATTAAGATAATGAATAAAATAATCAGTAAAAATGAAGAAAATAATCAAAGAATTGTAACAAAAAGTAACAAATATTCAAGATAATGAGTAAAAATTAATAAAAAGAATCAGTAAAAATGAACAAAATAGTCAAAAATAGGAGAAAAGTAACAAAATAATCAAGGTAATAAATAAAATGAAAAAAAAATCAGTAAAAATGAACAAAATAATCAAAAAATAGGTGAAAAGTAACAAAAACAATTGACATAATGAATAAAAATGAACAAAATAATCAAGAAAATCAGTAAAAATGAACAAAATAATCAAGAAAGTGAGTGAAAATGTACTAATATAGTCAAAATTAGTAAAACGATAAATGTAATATGTTCATGGAACTCATCAAAAATGAAGAAAATAATTCAGCCAATGTTTTCACACAAAATAATCGAGAAAGTGAACAAAATGGACAAACAGTTCAACAAATACAAAATGGAACCCAAGAACTGGGAAAAGCAGGGAAAACAAACTAAACTGTCAAGAAAATCAGTAAAGGTAAAGAAAATAAACAAGAAATCAAAAAAATGAGCAAACAATCAAGAAATATGAACAAAAATGAAAAAAATCAACAAAATGAACAAAATAATCAGAAAAAAATTAACAAACGAAACAAGTAAATGAAACAAAATAAGCAACACAATGAACATAAAATGAGCAAAGCGACTAAGAAACTGAAGGAATTGAAGAAGGAAATGAATAAAATAACCAACAACTATGATGAAAATTCACACTAAACTGACACAATAGCTACATTTAACCATATGCTCAATGATTCCACACTTTGATGTATTCTACACTTAAATGTAAGATAATAATAAAATCACACATTCACCCGATTCACCCCATGGGTGACTTGCATATCTCTGAAGGCACCATTAATGCTAGAAGGTACAAAGAGGTTTTGAAGCACCATATGCTGCTTTTTCAGTGACATCCCTGCTTAAAGTACAAAAAGAGTGTCAAAAGGAAAGGTGATGTAACACAGTGGTAAATATTCCCCTGTCCCAGCTCTTGTGGAACATGTAGGCATCAAATTCAAAATGAGTGAATTTTGCAAAACAACAATATGGTTTATCAGTTTGGACATTAAATATCTTGTCTTTGTAGTGTATTCAATTGAATATAGGTTGAAAAGGATTTGCAAATTATTGGATTCTGTTTTTATTTTCATTTTACACGATGTCCCAACTTCATTGGAATTGGGGTTTGTAAATTCTCTTTTAATTCTGTTCATATTATATTTTGTCTTTGAGGGTAGCCACACAGTTTCATTGTACTCTGTATAATGACAATAAAGCCGATTCTGATACGATCTGTACTCTTTTTCCATTTTTATACCAACCTGAAATTTTGTATAGGGCCGAGTTCACCAACTGTAAGTATAAACTACATTATGCAGGAAACACTGGGCTGACTCCTAACTTCAAAAGTAGGTGAAAAGGTTATCACTGGCCAGTTGATAATTCCAAGATTCACCTTCCATCAATTTTGATCCACCCAAAGACGCCCTGAGGATGTGTTTCCAACGAGTGTCTCAATAAATATCCAAATTTATTAATCATGAAGCCATGATTCAAATTGCACCAGTAACTGTTTTCTGGTAACAAAACATAGGCATTAAGAGGTAGTTTGACCCTGACTTTAAGAAGTTTTAAAGTCTCAGTGAGGATTTTGTGTCAGAGAACATTGTCAGTCATAGACACTTGTGCAGCGATGAGAGCGGAGATGCTTGTTGCCATGGAACCGGTGACCTTGTTGCCTTGGAAACGTTGGTGTAAGAATATAGTTACAATGACTGAAGGAATTGTTTCCCTCTACCTCCATCTGTATGTCAAATTGTCCTTGAGTGAGACGCCAACCTCCAAGTGGACCACAGATGCAGAGACACTGATGTGTGAATGTATGTGTGGTAAATGAGACCCAGTGAGCATGTGAACATAACAGTATTCTGTATGTGACAGCTGCTTGTAAACAGCATGTCCCAGTTTGATATTATTTATTAGGCTAGGAGTCACCAGAACGCAGGCTCCAGGGGGTTCTGGTTGGACACAGAAAGCACAATTTTTCAATATTTAACCTCTTAACTGTTATGTTAATTTGTGTTGACATTGGGGGTTATTTTGGTCCTAATTTGTTCAGCCTTGTTATGTTTAATTGTTCATTTTGTTGCTAAGTATGTTCATTTTCACAATTTTGTTCATTTGTGTTTGTTTTCTCGAGAATTTTGTGAATTTATAGTTAATTTCTGATCATTCTGTCGCTTATTTGTTTCTGTTTTTATTTGTTTTGTTCATTTTCTTAAGTGACTTTAATGTTTTGCAATATTTTTCCCCTTCATAAACTTGAACGGAAAAGGCACAAATTAACGGATTATAATTGAGGAATTGGGGTTGTATACTGTACGTTGTAAAATAAATTTTCTACATACTTTAATTCGGCAAAAAAATCATAAAGCATCATCATACAGAGGGCTGACTAAGCGGAACCAGAGCAATTTTAAATGGCAACCCCTGAATTAGGGTTTGTTTCTGAATGAAGTATTTTGGACAGGTATAAAGCATGTGAAGGCTTATGGTGAGGCAGGCTAGAGCCCCAGATCCTTGGAGATGAGCCCATAAAAGAAAAGTCCACATCTATCTGTGTGTCTGTCACATCCTGTTAAACTGTCTTTGACATACTATAGTGGATAGACAAAGACAAAACAATAAAAGCAAGACACATCAATCAATTAAGAAGCTCTACATAATGAATAACCCTCTACAGAAAAAAACAACTGACAAGATAAAAGCAAACATGAATGAATTAAACTCAATTCCTGCACAATGTGGCAGTTAGAGTCTTACTGCATGTCGCATAAAGGGCTATTTGCATGTTCTTCTGTACATTGTGGACGTCTGAGCCTGTCACTAAAAGAGGTCTTTACTGTCCCCTTATTGTCTTGTTAAGTGCATGAAGCCCATGGTTCGTAATAGACACCAATGGAATCCAGCCTCCTTTCCTCTACAACCTCCTTTGTCCTTTGTCTGTGCTTCATATTCATATCAAAGAATGAATGAATATTTTCTTTTTTTTCTCTCTTCTGTAGATCAAACAGGTACGTCATCTTGTACTTTGAGAGACAGTGCTTGACTTAGTCGTTCTGATGTTTTAGAGATGAATCAGTCAAACATGCCATTGACGCTGAAACACTCATGCCGTCCTATGACTCGTGACTGATCTACTTGTCTCTCACAGTGTGTACCTGTCCACACATGAGACCTGAAGCTGTGTGTTTTGTTAAGATTGCATCAGAGTCTGAAATGTACACGTGACTGAGCTGGTGTGAAGTCGACAGAAGAGCTGCAACTTTATCATGGGTGTGTACACAATGTTTGCATTTCTCTTTGTTTGTGAACTGGTGTATTAGCTGGTACGTAGGTGTTGAGAATATGTGTATATGTGTCCATGTGAGTGTGTATAGCTTGGCTGTTAATCATTAACCCTTTCGTTGAAGCCCCATGATGTTTCTGTAGGACGGCTCTTTGACTCATTACTATCAGCGTCATCCACACATCATTCCTGTTCTCACGCTTTAACATTTACAATGATTAGTGACTAAGCAATCACTGATGGCTCAGCTCTACAATTAAACCATTTTCCATTCTTTACGTGCTCTGACTTATTACACAATATGAATTACATTCATATTTATTCATATTTCACTGCTGTCAGTTCAGTTCCAAGCAAAATGATGTCAAATATATACCTTTTTATATAATACATTTTGTATTGCATCTTTTCTGAGTCCCTTTGGTGCATTTCTCAGAACAGAATTGGAGTTTTGCAGGTGGTACCTGCAAAAGTGTGCAGCTGCCTCAAGACCTTATGCCATGCTATGAACAAGACATTGTAAATAGAACAGTTTTTCTGTATTTTCTATTCAATTCAATTCAATTGTATTTGTATAGCACCAATCATAATCCAAGATTATGGTGGTTCACAATTTAAGGCTATATGTAGAGTAAACCTAACCGAACCTCTGAGAACAAGCCTAGGGCAACAGGGGGAGGAAAAACTTCCATTAACCGAACACTGGATGACGTCAGCATCATCAGTCACTAATGAAAACTGTCGTGGCATTTGGTACAGTAACTGGTTTGACTGAAACGTAACTATAAAGTCACATATTATTGTGTGAGGGGAATAGAAAAGGCTCAGAATTTTTATTGTAGTGTAAGACTTCTGCAGCATTGCATTACACAAAGGAAAAATTCAAAATTCCACATTCATAGGGGAAAAAAAACATAGGAAACATCTTTTGTACAGAACTGTGCGGTGCAAATTACAGCTTATAATCACGTGGAGATTTAACTAATCGTTTAATAACTAAAAGTTGAGAATTTCAGTTCTGTTCTGAGAAATGCACCAAAGAAACGGAGAAACCTGTGAAGCTGCAGTATACAGCTTACATATGCTATCAGTCAAAAATTTGGACACATCTTCACTGGTTTTTCTGTAATTCAAGGATTCAGCCTGTTTGCTGTGACTGTCCGTCAATAGTGTGATACCTCCTTTTGCTAACAATGTTGCAGTCATTTACTTAGGATGAAAAGACAGAAATGTACAACCCCAAAAAAGAAAAAGTTCAGACACTGTGGCAATTATAAAATAATGGTGCATTTCTAAAATGTACTTTCACCTGTATTTCATTGTAAACAATATGAATTTCAACTTCAATACCTTTATTTGTCCCCAGTGAGGCTTGGTATGCAAAAATCACGAACAACAACATGTAAATGGACAGACATTCCTCAAATTGCGTCTGCTAAAAAGTTTGGACAGAGACATTTAAGAGCAAAAAATGATACTGTAAAGGTTCTCAGTCATCCAAATGATAACTGTGTCTCAAGCTTGTTTGTTGTGATTTCTTAAAGACCACCTCTCATCCATGTGGTTTCTTCAATTCTTGCTTCTTGTGGTAATTCACAAAGATTCAAGAAAAACTCATCAGTCCAGTTCTAATAATAATAATTATCATATTTTAGGAATAGACTCTATAAAAATATATGACCAAAATATTTCAGTTATATCTGTTAATTAAGGTATTTTAATTACTTCGTCTTGTACAAGTTTGAGGTAGACATCTCCTTCTAGAGGTGCAGGCATGAAGTAAAGAGGCCTGGTCATGTGACCATTCACACTACGTACATGATATTGACACAGTTTAGAGGAGACAACTTATTCTTTCATTTTAAAACTTGCATTAGCTGCCCAAAGCCAAAACAACACTTTCAAAACTTCCAGAAGTTTAAAAAAGAGGCGAGCAACAATTTTTGCCGGTGGGATTAAATCACTGTGTGTAATGCGATGACCACAGCGCATTAGGCTGACCTGTGCTGGTTTTTGACCTGGACAAGACTGACGACACATATGCAGAACACAGGATTCTCAAATCACTGTCAAATCCATAGACACTCAGGATGACTATGGAAAAACATTGTCCAGTGCTGAAACAAACCACTGTAGACTTCACTATGCCATAAACATGCCTTACTTTAATCTGAGTCCAGGAGCACTGTCAGTTTCTCTGACATCATAGGCATCTGAAATGGATCATCACTCAGTGGAGACATATACCTGAGGTTTTAGGAAGAAATGGACACTATATTCCAAGATGACTGATTAGAATGCTGTAGAACTTAAATTTATAGGCATCACTGTGTGTATTAGTGGTTGACAAAGCTTTTTGTCAGTGATATGGGAATTCTGTGTTGCATATTTGTCAGTCAGTCCTGTCCAGATTACATTTAATTGCTATTTTCCACACTGTCTGAACTTTTTGTAATTTGTGGTTGCACATTGATGAATAAAACTTCAATGTCAGTCTATTCTACATCTTTTATTACTGTTTTGATTGAGAAACTCTTAGCAGCAGGGATTATATAAAAAGGCTTTGTCTAATTGAATGTGAATGTGTTCTTGGAAATGCCTCATGTAAATGCTTTTTCTGTTTCTGTCTTAGATGTCTCCAATGATGGCCAACAGGATGATGGAGGGCACTTGAATGTGCTTATCCCAACAATAATCAAACACTCATTTTCAGACTGATGTTCCGTGATGATGGCAGCCACGGTTTTCTGTAATGAAAGCCTTCTGGAGGAGTGTGCCTTCATGGAACCAGATGCTGCAGAGGAAGCAGAAGGAGGACCTTCATCAGAAAATGGGACTCCTCTCATATCCGTCACTATGCGGGTCACACTGGCAGCCATAATGATCTGCATGATAACTATTGGGTTCCTCGGCAATGCAGTGGTGTGTCTGATTGTTTACCAGAAACCTGCCATGCGCTCTGCTATAAACCTTCTTCTCGCCACGTTGGCCTTTTCGGACATTATGCTATCTCTGCTCTGCATGCCGTTCACTGCCATCACTGTGGCGACTGTCGACTGGAGCTTTGGAAGTGGCTTCTGCCGTGCTTCTATCATGCTGTACTGGCTGTTTGTACTAGAGGGAGTGTCTATCCTCCTTATCATCAGTATGGACCGTTTCCTCATTATTGTGCAACGGCAAGACAAGTTAACGCCACACAGGGCCAAAGTGTTGATTGCAGGTTCATGGATGTTGAGCCTGTGTGTGTCTTTGCCATCTGTAATCGGATGGAGGACAGGTGCAGCAGGTATTGGGGGAACCTGGGCTCCACAGTGTGTTCTGGGCTACAGTGAATCTTTAGCAGATCGTGGCTACACAGTACTCTTGGCAGTGGCAGTATTCTTTGTTCCATTTTGTGTCATGTTGTACTCGTACATGTGCATCCTCAACACAGTCCGTCGCAACACGCTACGCATCCACAATCACACCAGTGAGCATTCCTGCCTGCCAGCTCTCAACCAAGTCAGCAAAATGAGGCTCAACGGGCTCCAGCGACCTCCACAGATCAAGGTGGACATGAGCTTCAAGACCAGAGCGTTCACCACAATCCTTATTCTCTTTGTGGGCTTCTCAGTGTGCTGGTTGCCTCACACAGTTGTCAGCCTGCTGGCAGTGTTTAGCCGGCAGTTCTATTACAGCTCAATCTTCTACCCGATCAGCATAGGCGCTCTGTGGCTCAGTTACCTGAAGACAGTCTTCAACCCTGTTATCTACTGCTGGAGAATCAGGAAATTCAGGGAAGCATGTCAAGAGTTCATTCCCAAGAGCTGCAGACTGTGTCCCAGAGTGCCAGGCCGGAGTCACAGAAGAGTCAGGCCCAGCAACATATATGTGTGCAGTGAGACTCAGTCAGCAGTGTGAGCACAGGACGACATGTTTATGCACAAACCAACGGCAGTGAGAATGAAAATGTGTCATTACTAACAACACATTCACTCCTAAGTTGTCACATACTGAGGCACAAAGTACGCAGAACACATATTATATGATGAACATGTAAAGTCTCAGCAGCAATCGCTATGGTAATAGTTTGCCATTGTTGCAAATTTTGTGAACAATATTGGTGCAAAAACCACTTTCTTAGGGTTTGTGAAGTGCGATTGGGGTGAGGGTTTCTTATGGTTGTTCAGAGGGGTAAGGATAAGGGTCAGACACAACATGGACAAAGCACTCCACCTGATGCAAGACAAGATGGGGCAATGTTGCCCTAGGGGTTAGAGAAGCTTGTGACTGGAAGGACACTGGCTCAAACCCTGGACCAGCAAGAGATTTCATCACCACCTCTGTGGGAGCAAGGCCCTTAATCCCACCCCCCACCCCAATTGAAGGATGGGTCAAATGCAGAAAACAAATTCCATGTGTATGTACTGTATGTATGACAATTAAGATAACTTAACATGAACCCCCATCTCCCACATGGAAGTCCATATGTTTGGTGTGCCTCCATTACCACCATAGACTCCACCTACTAGGAAGCTGCAAACTTAACAATGGCACATGACCATGTGTGTCAGTATGTAACAGTTTCTGACCATGACCAAGAATCAGTATGTGAAGACTTGGGTGTGAGAACGGGTTGTTAGTGTAATGGGGTGTTTCCATTGTACTCAGAAGTTGGAATTCCAACTCAGACCAACTCAAATTTAACAATTCAGTATGGTTGCTACTCGCATCAATTCAGCGAACACTGCTGATTTTTTTTTTATTCGGTTCACATCGCATCAGTTGCACACGTAGTACTGTTCAGTTTTTATCCGTGTTGCTATTCTGTTTGTGCAAAATACCACATAGTGTTGTTATCATGTAGGATGCACATTTGTTTTGAAGTTGTCTATACTCTGAATGACCTGATTTTCCTGCAAGTGTTCATGTTTTTACAGTTTTGAAGTTGAAATGTGATCATCTCACAGTTTACGACATTCTCAGTTCTGACCTCTGAGTTCTGAGCTAAAAGGAACTGACTGAAACACAACCCCAAAAAGTTGAGAAGCAGGGTAAAGTTTTTTAATCTCACAACTTTTTTGGAATTGGGGTTGTACAATTTAGTCTCTTCATGAAATGCTGTTAATTTGTGCATAATCATGCTAGATAAAAATCACTGTGTTTTGTTGCCTTTGATTTACTGTCTACTGTATCTACAGAGGGAGTAGGTCACCTCCACAGAGTTCAACATATTTATATAGCAGCTCTGAGGAAGGTTTTTCTTCTTATATTTTCATTTTGTAACATGCAGCATTAAAATGTTTACACTGTTGGATAGCGACCCAGTGCTTGGATTCCATTAAAGTTGCAGGAACCAAAACCAAGGACCACTTTTGAAAATTTTATACACACCTTCCTTTTGCAGTTTTCTCCTCACAGTGCAAATCAACAGACTTAATATAAATATTGTTGAGCACTTTTCCAAACTTGTGTCTGTGAAATCTGAACAGTGGTTGGTTGTTAAAGCTGTCAGTCATGTTTTAAACTCCCCAACCTGTCTGAAAACAACCATTATTGAACAGATGTTCTACAGCCCCAGAACAGAGACCACAGAAGTGAGTAGAATTCTCAGACAACTTGAATTACAATATGTTGAAACATAATTATGGATTTTATTGTTATTACTTTTTAATAAAGGCAAAAAATATCAAGCAGAACAGTTTTTACTTAAAAGTGTGGAACAGACAAAGAAAATACTGGGTTTAACAAGGAAATCCATGTTTTATCCTCCACAGTGGAAGGTAAGTTGAGGAGTATTCAAAGGGTCTACAACTATATTACACAATGAACCTTAAATATTGTAAGTATTTTCATAATGAGCAAAGTGAGGCTGCTGAAGTTCTTAAAAGAGTAGCACTGTTGTCTTGTCATTGCAGCTCTCACAGCTTCTGAAAGTTTACTTGTCTGTTTTATCTTTCTTCATTAAATGGTATCATGTTTTTAGAAGACTGAAAAATCAATTCTGTTTTTTCAAAGTGGTTGTTAAACTTCTCTGGTCAGTTCTGTGAATTTTGTTCATAAAAAAGTATATTTTGTATTGATGTCAAGTGATTTTTCCTGTAAGATCTGTAAACAACCCTGAAACCAACTTGTTATTGAGCTGTAGCTGTTTCTTTGAATGTTTTGTCATTTCATTAATAATGGCACTATATAAATCAATATGTTTATCGAATTACGTTACAATGACAGATTGAAGAGCTTAACAAAAACACTGTAAAGCTGAAATTTATAAATAAATAAAAGAGAACTTCTGACCAGACACTGTGCTGCTGTTCTGCTCAAAACAGGAAGATGGGGCTGTTCTTACAGTAGTCGTTCAGAAGTAGAATTATTCATGAAAATAGGTAAGTAAAAGATTTAAAAGTTATCTCATAAAAAAACTCGAGTACTGAGTAACTTCATAATGTGGAACTTATTACAGTATGATATGTTGCATTCAAACAGTATCCATCTTCTACCGCTTATCCGTGGGGTCGGGTCGCAGGGGCAGCAGCTTGAGCAGGGAATCCCAGACTTTCCTCTCCCCGGCTACATCATCCAGCTCCTCTGGGG
>JAQQAE010014462.1:0-12379 GCA_029823295.1 Pseudamia nigra
CGTTATTCTTATATATATATATATATATATCTTATTATCTTGTACATTTAAGGGTAGAAAACACAGAAATGCTATGAAATGATAAAGTACAGGTTTGGCCCCGCGTGTATCCTCTGCGTCTTGAGCTAAAAAATGACATCTGTGTCTTTTGGGACCGTCCTCGTAGACCTACAGTCCGGTTTGTCCTCCGTCTGTCCCTCCTAAAACGTGTCCTCAATCTCACCCCAAAACACCATCTTAGCTGCACCAAAAATAGCTGCTGCTCAAGCCTGCGAAGCTGCATCTTGCGCTTTAAAAGGTCTTGTTTTAACCTTTGCTCATTCAGGAGACAACTCACACTCAAATATTTATTATGACTGACACGCACCCCTTACCCCGCTGTCTCTTTCACACTCTAATAAACCTTGTTGTAGACGAACCCTCGCCCAGACGATCCGTCCACTCTCTGCACACAACGCTTTCTCGCGGACGGTTTATTTCCACTCCGCCCTCTGTCACCGGCGGGCTTTCGTATACGTCATTTTCCGCCGACCACATTTCATTGCCGTCCATAAAACCCGAGTTCAGTCTGGGACATTTGAACCTGGCAGAATTATTTGGCTGATGAAAATGCAGAGCTAGTTCACTATAGTCTGCTCCAGGCACCTTTCAATCCGCTCAGTGTTTACTTCAACTTATTTCTCCGCTTAATTCAGACCAGCTCGTACTTCATGTGGACTTAAACACAGACGCTTCACTCATACTTACAAACTACTTTATTAAAGCTTTGGCAGAAAATATCTTGAGGTCACTAATTTTATAATAGCCCCATCGTAACTTTCAGAACGGTGTAGTTTAAGTGTTCAGAGACTATTTTCTGGTCTTAGAAAGTCTGTCATATGATTGGCCAAGGTCAGAGAATACACTACATTACATGAATTAATATTGAAGACATGGAATTATGCAGTAAACAAGAAGTGTTGCATTTAGCTTTGATGACAGCTTTACATCAACAGGTCCATTTACAGTCCGTATGGGCATTTCAAGCCAAATCATCAACCGATAGTCGTTCGAAAGCCGCATTAATTAATTGATTTGTAATCATTTTTCAACTATTCTGAAATCGTGACCCATCCTAATTCACAGGTGAGAACATTTGTGTCATTTCTTGCCTTTTTAATGTGCTTTAGACCATCAGTTGTGTGGTGCAGAGGAAGGACGGGTACCCTATTAGTGCCACGACGACTACTGTACAAGCCCCGATTATGGCAAGAAACACTGAGGAAAATAGAGAGACAGTCCATTATTATTTTATGAAATGAAGGTCAATCACAAGAACTTTGAATGTGTCTTCAAGCGCGGTCACCAAAACAATGGAAAGTTTAGTAGTATTACCAACCTCCGATTTGCAACACCTGGGACAGTGTTTTTAACTCAGTTGTGTGCATTTTTCCTCTCTTTATGAACTGCAACTACCAAAGCAACCATGGGTTTTCAGAGTGATTTATTAGAGCAACACGAAGTGACTTAAATCAGAGTCTTTTTGGCAGCACAGTCTGCCGTATGGTCGACTGTATGTGGCCTACTGCGCTCCACCAGTGACGTAACATCATCTGCACGTGACCTATCAGGGACTGCTTCGATTTGTACAGTAGTTGTTGTGGCAGATGGTCTCAAGCGCGTTAAGAAGGAAAGAAACAGTGCAAATGAACTCACCTGTGATTTGAAAACCATTCCAGGTGACGACCTTGTGAACCTGACGAGAGAACGCCGTGAGTATGCCAAGCTGTCATCAAAGCTAAACGTGGCCGCTTTGGACGATCTAAAATGCAGAACACGTTCGGGGATGTTTAACACTTTTTCGTAACACAAAGAAAGAAAAAGCACTGAAGGAGATGTGTCCAAACCCTTAACTGGGAGTGCAGATGCGGTAGGAATATAAATAGAGATCACTGACAGCTGTGATTACCATCGTAGCCACAGAAGCAACGTGGCACCAAGTCTATTATAATATAGTGACGTGTCTGATTTCTGCTTATTGATGCTTCCAACCAAATTAGGACAGTTCTAAGCAGTTTGTTGTACACAGACTGGCTAAATTATTGATAAATACACTCTATCACTACAGTGTCATTAAAGAATTTACCAACAATGACATTGGCCACCAAAATGTCAAACTCAACCTAGAGTCCAAGTGATAAAGTGTAAGGGCAGGACTGTCCTATAGAACCCAAAACACTCGCTGCTTTCCGGAGGATGTGTTGCTTTCTAAAACAGAGTTCCAATCTGACTCGCATTAAACAAATCCATTTTTATATTTATGCTGTTTGTCTTTCAACGCGAGGCTGCGAAACCAGCAGATAAAAGAAAAAAAGTGACCCTCTGAAGCTCGATAAAGGCAGCATAGGCTGTAGACGGTGAATCATAATCAGGATGATCCATGGTTTCAGAATGGTTTGATCATAGAATAAAAGAGCCTAAACGATGCAACCATGGCCACAGCTTGATTATGTACGATGCACTCGTTGGCAGCATTCTCAGTTTTGTCTACAATAAATAACCGGCTTCTGTGTTTTAGATACATCTACCTCCAAAAAGATGTTATCACGTAAGAAATAGAATCCATCAGAGTGGTCTGAATCTGAATCTGGGAGCAGGGTCACTTATATGGTGTTATTGTACAGGTCCAAGCGACTCAGCATCTCTGCAGAGTAACCCATCAATCACTGTTACTTAGTGTCTCCTCCTCTCACTTCTGTTTTGTTTCCTGAAGAGTTGTCAGATTCCCAAATAATGCAAATATGTCATAATAAATTATCCTGTTCCTATATGATTCTTTGGCTATTGACCATTTGAGTCTGGTCAGGACCAGTTATTTGACACTATTGTATGGGAAACATTTGCAGAATTTGGGATTGGATTACTATCTCAAAGTGGCTGTGATGAAAAGAAAGCATGCTATGGTCTCCTCTTGCGTTCATGTCAATACCACCTACCATTTCTAGTTTTTCCTGTTTCCATCTGACTACTGTTTAGCAAATGTGTACCTGTGTACACCTCTTTTCTTGCTCCATAGGACTTCTTTGAACCACAAAAAGCCCTCTGACCTTGAAAAGCCAAAATCTAAGAGCTACAGTATGTGAAAAATTTTCTGGCTCATCCTTTGTGTATTCCCATCAGTTTACAAAACACGTTCACAAAAGGTGAGCAACAAGAAGTTCTACAAGAGCAGACAGAGAGAGAGAGAGGGAGTTGGAAACTTTAAAACTATGCTTTATGGAAAACCTCCTGCAGATAGTGCATGGTTATCAGTACAATTTCTCCCTTAACATATTGCATTTTCTCTTATTTTCAGAGACCCTATGTGATGAGGTCCACGACTCCCGCTAATGAGATTCTACAGACTTTCCACAAGGTCCATCCCAGCTACCCTGCAGCCTGGTCTTTGGAGATGAAGTCTCTTCTAAGAAAGGTAATCAACACTGTAAGGCAAGGTAACGCATTTGTGTTTGTAGGGAGTTGAAGCAGCAACGGATGTAAGGATCCCAACTGATCCAACAGAAATGTCTACGGCATCAGCAAAGCTTCACGGCAGCTCTGAAACTGACACTTACAGGGTCAGTATGTAAGATTTGCTTGTGCATTTACCTGAAGTTTGTGTTGAAAAGGGAACTGCTCTTTTTATGTTAGTTCAGTGCATTTCTAAGCTACAGCAACACAGTAATGTTGTACAGTGTTGACAGTTAAAGGAGCAAAGACTGATTTTCACTAAGCTTGCAGAAGTGGAGGTGATAGTCGCACTCAACAAGATGTAGCACAGACTGCCAAAGTTTTTATGTCAACTTGGATTGGCTGAATAGTACATACACTCAGGAAAAGCACTGGTCTCAGTCCTGTGTGGCTGTGCACCACTGTCACTCACCAATAACACAAACTTTCAGTGAGACAGAGTCGAAGCCACGCCCAGTTCCTTCTCTCTTCCAGGTTTCGCCTGGCGTCTACTACCGTAATTCCCACCCTCTGCCCTTCTAACTCTGATTATCTAAACTGCCAGGGAAAACCCACACTATGAAACAATAATGACATCAGTCCAGGTGGAAAAAATTACATTACAGTTTATCGCAAGCAGCAGGCATTTTTCTGATCCCAACTCAGTTACGGCATCATCAACACATAATGATGTTTGTCAATGTAAAAGTCCATTTTAGGAGGAGTCAAGAAAGTACTAATGTCTCACACCAATAGTGTAATGTTTGTTCATTTGTGTCAAACCACACCTAACAACATAACAGTGAACTCAGAAGACATTACCCATCAAATGTGATATACATCACAACACCAACACCTCTGCAAGTTTAGCCTCGTTCCTTGAGAATAAAGCAGTGAAGGTGGAAATCACCCCCGGTCTGCTAATGCTGAGCTGTACAGTCTCCAGCCGCTCTGGGTAGATTGTGGAGAGACAACATCATTCAAAATCTCTTGATACTAGTTTTTATGTCGTGTATTCAGTCTTTTATCTCAGCGGTTTTGCAAAAAAAGCCACTAATGTTTTGAACTGTGAAGTGTTTTTTTAACTTGGAAAAGTAGGCGTAAATGGTGGCAGGAAATTATCAGCCGTCCACACTGATCATAAACCAAGTTTTTGCCAAAGTTGGATTCCGTGACTTAAAACTGGAAGCGGTGGGATTTAGGCTTTCGATGCCCATTGTTGACTGGTTGTTCGTTTCAGATCAAGCCCTCCCTCTTCACTCATTCAGTGTACACAACTACTGTCGGACTTAAGTTAGCTTAGAAACAGACGTAGCTGATATCAACCAGCACGAAACAGACTCTGCGAGCATATCATTCAAAAGGTCATGTTAGTCTAACTTACAAACTAAACAAACGCTCTGTAAATCTGACGGAGCAAACAGTGAGTCCACGGACAAGCAGACCATCTGTTTGCCCTGAAATCATACCAGCAGAAAAGAACAACAAGAAAACTTATTAGAGGGTCCAAGTAAAGTAAATCAGCCCACAGACTCCTGGAAAAAAAAAATATTGACTTAGTATCATGCAGAGTCTTGATTAGAGATTCACTTGTACTTCTACTTTCTTTGCTGCAGTTTTATTTGTACAAGTTGCAACTTGGTGTGCGGCTTCGGAATTTTAATCAAGAATAATCTGTATTCAGCGCAGGGATTTGTGTTGTAGGTGAGAAAGAGTGACTCATGTATTCTGACTTACACAGCATGCATTGGAGCATTTATTTTAATTAACGCGTGCTTCATATTCTCTACAGTTTACTAATCATTTACTGTCAAATCCATTGTCAGGACTAAGCCGTTTGCAAAGTGGCCAGGAAGGCGTAGCATGTCGCTGGGCCATTTGAGCTTTGTCTTGGCCATGATCCACTGCAGTCAAACTGTTGCATTGCTTCGTGCTCAGACTCCTCGTAGCTCATTGGTATTCCGGTCGCATGTGTAAATGTGTGTGTGTGAGGGATTCAAAGGGAGTGTGTGTGTGTGTCTGTGTGTAAGAAAGAGAGAGGGAGCTGTAAGATGTAAGAAAGTGAAAATGTAGGGGGGGGAAAAATTCCATGCTCGATAAATTTGTCCTTTATCCTTCACACTTCACCCGCTTTTTTCCCCCTCCTCATCCTCCTCAAATGTCTCATTTTTCTTTTCCACTCCTTCGGCCTCACTTTTTTTTATGTTTCCCCCTCCTCCTTTCTCCTTGTTTCTCCGTCCCGACCTCCTCCGCCTCCTCGTCCCTGTATCGTCATTCCCAGACACATCCTTGATGACAAACATGCTCTTAGTGAGGCCTTGACTGATGAACTTTTTCATCGTGCCTTTTGTCTGATCGTTCGTGTCTCCCTCAGCTGCTCTGCATAGATGTCCAGAAGCGCATTTCCTGTCTCGCCGAGCTCCAGGATCTGGACTACATGTCAGACGTCAACTGGGACGCGGTGCTCAGCAAACAGCTTCCTCCCGGCTTTATTCCCAACGTGAGTTTCAGAAATAACCTCAGAACAGCCTCAATTTTCACTTTTTTTTTTTCCCTGACACGGAAATCTTACCCTGAAATTTTGAAAAAGAAAAACTCAGTGAATGCTCGAATACTGAATGGTTTACAGTTTAGCGCTCGCGCACATTTCCTGCATGAAAAAGCAATCCATCCCTGATACCACCCTTCTGTTATTCCCAAAATGCTATTCTCCCTAAGGCGAGGAAGATGCAGGGAAAAAGAGCCCAAACATCTAGCCGGGCTGTCGACATTGCCCCCTGCTGGCCTGAGCTGCTTCACCCACAGTGTGTAGAAGACAAAGCAGCAGACGTGTGCGTTTACCCAAGTCACATGTAATGTCAGCGCATGTCCTGCAGCTGCACAGGAAGTCTCCACATCATTAAGTCAGACTGCGTTTGCATTCAACAACATGATTATCCAGACAGGAAGTCGAGCTGTATAATTGTTATGATTGATTGATTAAGGCATTGAGGGACTGACGGGGCCGGGGAAGGCTTTGCGGTCACACCGACTCGACAATCTCGCAATGCAAAACACTCTCCGGTATGTTTTAAGTCGAGCTGTAATGTGACGACAGCTGTCACCGCTCACTCAGCCCCGGAGGTGAATAAATGCAAAATAATGACTGTTGTAAGAGGGTAAACGACTGTAAATGGCTTTCTCTATTTCCTGGGAAAATCTATAGTGAGTGCACAAGCGGTGGGTATCCCTGGTGGCGAGGCTGGCACAGTAGAGGGAAAACATGGAGGATCGATGGGGAATTGACAGTCTCTATCTAATTATAGACAGACCCGGTTCCCTTTATGCCTTTACCTCCTTTACAGATGAATGCAGCCAAAACACAAAAACACAACAATAACTTCTGCGTGCTACATTAGTGTTCTTTCAACATGTCATTGCATGGTAATATTTACGTACAACTAAGTGCAGATCACCAATGAGGTTTACGGCTTTTTACGCGGTTTTCGGTCTCCTTCACTTTTACACATGTCAACAAACGTCTAACGTATTTTCTTCATGTCTGGACATCGTGTTAAAACTATGACCTATTCACGGTTCATATGTTTGTCAGAGATTATGCAATTAAACACTGTGTACATGCAAATACAGCCATCCCGTCAGGATTTATGAATTAAAGCTTGGCAGCAGAACTGGACATTCGAGCCAAAATACGGTATCATGTGATGACCCTTTATAGTGGGATTGCAATCTATGACCTGAATAACAATTTTTCTCTCTAAAATGAAGCCTTAAAGCCAAATATAACTGGGATTTCCTCAGGCTTCTGCAAGACTTAGACCAAAGTTTTATGTTGGTACAGTATTTGACACAAAGTATATGTTATGCATCATTTTTGGACTATTATTATTGAATAGAAGCAAACCTGGAACCAGTTCTGTTCATTGATTAAGTGCACGTTCAGATGTGTGTAGCACTCAAGTACATTTACTTCTTCACATGTACGTTATGTAGTTTGTTTGTTTTTTTTTTTTTTTTAACTGCGTACTTCTAAGTGTTTTTAAAAATACAGTGATTCGTCGCGATATTGCAGTTCACCTTCCGTGGATTTGGTGCATCACTGGTTTTTATGGCGAGCATACAGTATGTATTGTATATCGCAGATTTGTGCTTGTGTTTTTTGTGAAACTTGTGCTTTTTTCAACCCCTGCGATGTCGCCCAAGTGTCCTTCATCTTCTAAGGCTTCTGGTAGTGAAGCCTAAGCGGCAAAGCCATAGCAGATAAGGTGAAACTGTTACATATGCTGAAAGAAGAGAAAAGTAAACTTACCTGTCACGCTCACATAGCTTTTATTAATAAAGTAAAGCGTGTGTTGTTAACAGTGCAGGGAGGGTTTATAAAGGTATAATAATAAAATAAATATGGTGCTGCTACTTCGCGGGTTTTCACCTATCGCGGGTGGTCCTGGAACGTACGCAACACCCACGACAAACCTGGGATTACTGTACTTTTTATGTTTAGGATGAAAAAATATACATCTACTCAGTTACATTTGGCCACAGCTCAATGAATAAAAAAAGGCTGAAATTGTAAAAGTTTACAAAGTAATCAATTGAATTAAAAAAAAAATGGATATACTACATAATCAAGTAAAATATCTAAAAAGAACATACTAAGCAACAAAATGAGAAAAAATGTATAACAGTAATCACAAAAATGGGCAAAACAAGCAAAAAATGAGCAAAATGATCTAAATAATTAAAATAACCAAGAAAACATCAGAAAATAGTCATAGTAAATTATAGGGTGCATAAGAAGCACAAATGACCACGATAAGTAAAAATGAAGAAAATAATTAAGAGGTTGAACAAAAAAATCCACAAAATAAGCAAAAATAATAAAAAATAATAAAGCAAATGAGCAAGATTGAAAAAATAAGCAACAGTAAATTAAAAAGATGCAAGAAAATAAATAAGTGAACAAATTGAGAAACAACATTGGTTAATAATGCAAAATAATCAAGTGAGTTCATGAAAACAAAAATAACAAGCAGAATTGAACTGAATTAAATAAAAAAAAACAATATATTGGGCTGTAATAAATTCTAGCTTGTGAAGTTACTAACTACTTGAGTTGTTCTTTATGAGATACTCTTACTTTTACTCAAGTACTGACCTTTAGGAGTACTTCTACTTACAGTAACTCACTGGGATTACAAGGTAACAGGTCTTTTGTCAAATACCTTTTCTGCATTCATGACCCTTGCTTCAACTTCAAAATGATCTTAAAATATCTAATGGTGTGTTTTTGTTGTTCTGCTGACACGTTTCCATACATTACACTTCAGTCACCAGATCACAGAGATAAAGAAGGATATGGTCCGGTGTCAGCATTTTTGTCTCCATACCTGGCGTGTCAGCATGATGGACGACGTGAAACGTGACATATCTACTGACCGCAACCAACTGTCTAATCTCCCGACATTTGGATTGATGACGATGCTGCTTCTGGAGGACGAGGAGCTGCTGTTTGTAACAAGATGATTCACAGCAGCTTGAATGTGGCTGAATCGATTTAGCGGAAACTTTCCATGGATATTGATCATGGGTAGATCTCCATCCTACCAACTTTTGGGATTGGAGACAAGAACGCTACACTTTCTATACCGCTCTACTGCTATACGTTCACGCAAATCTCTTTAACTTTGTCACAACAGAGACGGAGATTAAACTGCGATCCTACGTTTGAGCTGGAGGAAATGATCCTGGAGTCCAAACCACTTCACAAAAAGAAAAAGAGACTAGCTCGGAAGACCAGGGACCAAGGATCTGATGGATCTCCACAGGTAAGGACGATCATTTATCATGTAAGGCCATTTTCCGTCTCACAGCGTTACTGAGAACTTAACGTCCAAACAAAAAAGCCTGGAGGCGTGGCTTCCACTGTTCTTTATGGACCACACTTACTTTTAAAGAAGTCTCCTCTCACTGCTCATCGTTATTCATTAAGGAAATCTGACTGGCGATTCTATTTGGCCCAGTTGCAGGTGATAAGTCGCTCCTTAGTTTGTCTTTTAAATGTGTCTGGGGTGCTATTACGAACGTCGAGGACACATTTTACAGCTCTGTCCTCCCTCACCTTCATCACCATAAACAGTCCTTCTGTCTGCTGCGTGTGCGCGGCGACGAATGCAACTGCCTCGCTTGCTGTTTTCTCCTCAGTCATCCGGTCTTACCCCACGTACATAAATCAGCTTTTGTCCTCTGGGTGTTTATACAAAACGACGAGGGGAAAAAAACAGCAAAAGGTTAATTTCATCACTTGGTCAAATAAGACATTATAGAACCACACACATATACTACACACTCGTAAATGCTGTGGTAATGAAACCGCTTAGGGAGCAACATCCAATAGCACAGATTTCATTCTCGTTCTCCTGCTGCAACGGGAACAATGATCGCATTTTTGCTTAAAATTGCAATATGAAATGCCTGTGTTTTTAATCAAATCTACATAATTCAACCCTCTATATGAGTTTGACACGTGCTGTGACGTGTGATAGAGATTTAGACGAGGGTCCAGATGACCGAGAGAGGGGGAGAATTAGTGGCACATTGAGATGACATGGAGTTAGGTCAGGGGTCAGCAAACGTTACAATCTAAAAAGCTACACAAGACATACAATAAAATGAAGTCTCTAGAGACATGAAAAATATTCAGACCCCGACATATGACACATATAGTAGCTTGTAATTATTTAATTCATTTTTGGTCATGTTATTTTTGGTCATTTTTGTGTTTTTTTTCCCAATTTTTTCATAATTTCCTTGTTTGTTTTGCTTGTTCTTTCTTTAATTTATTGATTTTTTTTATTTTTGCTGTGTTTGTTCATCTTGCATATTATTATTCATGATTTTTGTCATCCTTGTGAATTTTTGTGCATTATTTTTCTCATTATTATTTGTTTATTTGGTTATTTACAATCATGTACCTGAACGTTTTCTTTACTTTCTCAACATAAATCATTTTCATTTACATCATTTACTCTTTCAGTCATTTTTGTGAAACTTTTTTTTAATCGTTTTCCTAATTATTTTTGCTCAATTTTATCTTAGTCTTGTAAGACTTTTTTCAGATTTTATTCATAGTTTTTGTCATAGGTTAGCTTATTTTTATTTATTTTTGTTGATTATTGTTTATTTTTTTATTTAATTTATTATATTGTTTAATCTTGCCCATTTTCCTTATTATTTTGCTCATTTTGTAGATTATTTCCATCAGTTTTGGCTGAGTTTTTGTTTATTGCTTTCTTGCTCTGTTGACTTAGTACTTATTTTTGATTTATTATAATGTATTACTTCCATCACACCACAGGAGCCACTGGAGACACTAAAGAGTCACAGGTTGCAGACTCCAGACTTAAGTGCACGGAGTAACGAACGCATGGACTAGTTTTTTTCTACAGTGCTTAATTTTAGTGAGGGTCCAGAGATAAAAGAAGGAAGGTTGTCTGTACATTTGTTTTATATGTAAACTGAACGATAAATCCTTGCCCACAGTCCCTCAAAGATGTACTGGATTTCACTAGAGTTAATTCCTTAGATTCTTTATGCTCAGTTCGGTAACTTCCGAATTGTCTGTATCCAGGAAGGACAATTTGATGTCATCCAGATTTTTATGTCTTTGAAACAAGCATGGAGTTTTGCTGAATTATTTATTGGATAGGTATTTCTGTGTATCATCTGCATAACAATGAAAATGGCACATGTACAGTGTGAAAAGTACTGGCCCGAGTACAGAGCCCTGTGGAATGCCGTGACTAACTTTAGTTTGAGTGGATGTACAGTACAAATTGGGATCTTTCTTGTTTGGATCGTTTGTTTAAACCTGTAGAAACATGGGGGCCGCTCTTTCACCTGACTTATTCAAAGGTATCAAAAATACAATGTTTTTTATCCTGAGTTGATTATACACAAATGGAAATAAAATTTATAATTAAGTTACATTGCTTTTCTTCGAATAAACCCCCTAAATCTAAGCGCTGCACATTCAACACGGTAGTTCAGATACAAACTAAGACACAAGCTGCTTAACACAGTATTATAAGACATTCAGCGGTGGTTGTTTTCAAACTAATCTAGTGGCTCTGAAGGTAGCGGTGATGAGGCTTCAATCGTCATCACAAAATGAACAATGTTTGTCAGACTCCAACCGAGGCACCAGTGGATAGAGTTTACATAGAGTAAAACATTTTGGCTTCCATCAACATCAAGGTGAGACGACTCAGAATGTAGCATGTTCTGTCATTGAACTATACATTGCTGCCTTATATGTTATATTTACCACTGCTGATATAGTATGACTGGCAATTATGTGCCATATGTAGGGTTTAGTATCAGAAAGGTGTACTCGTCCAATAGGAATTCACACCAACAGGCTTACTGTCAGTGAGCTTGACACAAAAAAGGCCTAGTTGTACGTTTAGACAATTAAATCTTCAAATATCATCAAGCCTTTGTAAGTTTGTTTGCTTTTCCAGCAATGGTGCAACTGTCACGGGACGGAACGGAACTGACAGAGCCAAGACTCAATCGCCAGACACAGAGTGTTTTCTCACAAGGAATATGTTTATTACAATAATAAAGGTAATAACAATATTCGTAAACACGGAAAACGGACACGGTATAGATATAATAATAACGGGAAACTAGTGAGATATATTAATAATGAGTAGACTAACAATATACAGTATAAACTTATATATTAATGGTATATATATAAATACTTAGAGAATGGCGACGGTGCCAGATGGGGTTGAGCAGGAAGACAGGTCTAAAGCGGGCGAAGAGTCACAGGCGAGGCAGGCAGATAATCCGAGGGACGGTCCAGAGTCAGGAAATCGACGGGCAGCAAATCCAAGAGGGGAACGGG
>JAQQAE010014463.1:0-12379 GCA_029823295.1 Pseudamia nigra
AGGGTTCATATGTTTGTAAATCTGACTGATGACGTCAGTGCCTCACCAGCCATTAAGTTCACCGCACGTCACTGGTCTGATTGATATGTGGAAATGACCTTTTCACAGAGGATGAAATTTTTTTATCTTTGTTTGGAGGTTTGCAGGCTGGTCTGCCCTTTCTTCAATACAGCTGTGTTTCAAAGTGACATTTTACTTTTAATCTCGCCTCATTGCAAAGCAGAGCTGTTTTCTCACATCTCCACCAGCTGTAGACAGATGTTGAACTAAACCTTATACTTCCTTACACTTATAAAGTGGAAGGAAAAAGCAATATGCCACATAAATCAAACAATACACAGGAAATTTAACATTATATGAATTATTTCAGGGGTCTGCACTGGAACTGTACAGATAATATGGGTCTTAACTGATCCCTGTAGGGAGTAGATTGGAAGGATTTCTTGGGATTCAGTGTTTTGGTTGAGGCCTTTAAGAGAGGTGGATGTCTTCTGACAAATGGGGATGAAATGTAACCCTTAAGCAAACTGCTTATTCACTGTGTTAAAGGTGCAGTCGATAATGTTGGCAAACTGGTTAGTAGCTCATGGTTTGTCAGTGGTACATGATTAGATGTCAACACAGATTACAACCTCATAGGTGCACGACGTCACGCACAGACTCACTCGCAGATTTGATAACAGTCGTAGCTGCGGCAGTGCTAGCATCTGTAGCTTATTTAACCACAGAATGACTGAGGAGAGACGGCCTGCATTTCAGTTTCCTTCAACATCTGGTACAGGTAAAAAATTAACAGACATACTAGTTTGACAACTGTGGTTATAAACCATGTTGACTGGCAGGTCGCCTGTTTAATCATTTATATTAGTCCACTGAGAACAACAGGCTACTAGCTAGCTTTCCAACATCGTAGACAGCGCCTTTAATCTGTTTCTGAGATGTTGTATTAAACGTGTCTGTATTTTTAAGCTGCACTGTCACAGTCTTGAAATTTGATCCCATAAACACCAAATAGTTTGAAGAGGGGTGGCTAGTTCCTCTGATTCAAATGTGAACATGGAAAAATGCACGTGATTATTAATATTATTATTTTAAATTTGTTACATTTTCAAAGTTTATGTAGACCTTAATTTTGCACAGTTTAACCTACTGGAATCCATTTTAGGGCAATGAAAGGGTGTGGACATGCAGTAGGTTTACATGACACCTGAAAAACTGAATTGTTGCGTTAGTCTGACTAAAACATGTTAGCTCAACTGAAATTAAAGTTTTAAAAGTTGGAATTACACACAGATATTGCGATAGAAAGTGGACATACTCCTGCATGTATACAGACCAGTTGGATGGGAACAGGACAAGGAGTTCTGCACATGCACTGGAGCTCTGCACGAAATCCTGACCCGGATGTGGATCAGCATGTAAAAAGGTAGAAGAAGCCGGCTGACTGCTAACTGTTAAACATTGCAAAAACTGGTGCAGTTTGTTTTTGGACAGATACAGACACCCTTCATGCTGACTCAGTTGAAGGAGCTGAACATTTTAAAATACATGCTAACTTGGTAGCTCACTGCTGACTATTGCTGTGGTCTGTGACATCATAGGTCATCCAGAAATGGCCCAATACTAACAAGCTGAAAGATTATGGCAACATGATTTCAATAATAAAAGGATTACGCTCCTGTGCATGTACAGTATACTGGGACAAAGACAAGAGCCCAATTACACAGCTACCACTGTAGCTTGACTAAGCTGTGCATGTAAGTGTACAGACTGTCTCCCTGAGAAGTCAGAAGTTAACAGAGACCAGAATGATCATTTCAAATGGAGATTAAGTCAAGAGAGCTTAAAGTAGTAGTCTACAGGATAAACACTTTATCCCTTTAATCAGCTTTGTTCTTAAAGCTATTAAAACATGGACCAGCCTGCTCTTTCCATCTCCTCTTCTTCACCCATTACAAGAGGTTATTCTTCAGGGGAAAGAGCACTTCCTAGTTTTCCATCTTGTGATTAACTGTCAGCTGCCCTTTCTGCCACACAACAGTTCACCTAATGACAGAAACATGTATCTAATCTCTTAATAATGTTCACAATAGAGGCACTATGTGTAGCCTGGAAAAGCAGGGCCGGGACGAAAAACCAATTAGATTCTGATCCCTGGAGTCAAACACCATCTCTGTACCTCAGTGAGGATCGGCAGAGCCTGTATCCAGGGAATCTTGTGGGACACAGAGAGGGTACAGCTGTTGGATGCCACGCCAGCGAGTCACCAGCGCACACTTTTAGTGTGTCTAGCAGGACAGAGAACCAACATGGCAGCTGCAGGGGTGGGGTGTTCCAAAAATTATCTGCAGCCCATAGTTTGGATGTGTATCACAAAGGAGGCCATGATGCAGCTTGACTATCTTGGCTAACTTCCCAACAGAGGATAAGCTTTCAGACCATGTACATCTCTGAGAAATCGACAGACAGTGTTAAGTCCTCATCTGTTTGCGTGTTAAGGACGTTTGCCTTTGTCACCGCCCCCTAATAAAGGTTTTAAAGAGACATATGGTACAGGTTTTTAACACGGTAGTTTAATTCTCACATATCCCTAGAATGTGTGTTTGAAAGTCAATCTCAAATTAATCTCAATTTATTCTGCCATGTTCATATATTTTCAACTGTGCATCAAATGGGCTGTTTCAGTGTTTGTTGCTTTAAATAATAAAAAAATGGCCCATGCCCATTTCCTGTCTGTGCCCTGGATTCCACCATGTAGACTCCCTGGCACATTATCCCTGGATGTCAGGATGGTTCTGGTGGGTTTGATGCTTCTGGAGGACTGACTGAAGACGATGACTATATATTTGTGACATCACAAATACCCTGAAATCCAAATGGCTTGTTTCGGGTCCAGAAATTGGACAAGGGCCTGTGTGTTTCTCTTTCTAGTGAAAATTATTTATACTTTAATATTAATTTTGTTGAACTCTGACCTGTTTTATCATAGGAAATGACATGAAACAGATTTTTTTCACAATATGTCTCCTTTAAATTCATGCTTCATGTATGTTTTTGACACTAGTTTGTCAATTTAGATGATATGTATTTTTGGAACTCTAAAAAGATAATTTCCATAAATAATAATTTAGATTCAATTCAGTATTTATATTTTTTGGACTATTTTACTCATTTCTTTGATTTATTGCTTATATATTTTTTTTGTTCTTAATGTTGTGAGCTGTAAATATTTGTTAAATTTGAACAGTAAAATGTATAAAAACATACTGTATGTGGGTTCATTTACAGTAAACCTGTTGGTGTTGTGACAATATGTATTACATTTATTGTCACATTTTGGCTCATATTGGCTAATGTTCTTTTTTTTTTTTTGTTCGTTTTATTTCTGATGTCTTTAATTATTTTAATTTTCTTGTTTGTATTGCTAATTTTATTGCTTATTTTACCATTTCTTAATTCCTTTTGCCACGTTGCACAGAAAATAGAGCCATTAATGCTCAACCAGAACGAGAATAATGACAATGATGATGCTAAAAGTTGAGGATTCAGATATGCCCCCAGACCTCTGCCCTTGTAGGCCTGCATTTTTAATAAATGCTACGCAAAAAAACATCCCTCTGTTAACAAATATAGTTGTATTGTTGTATAATTTAAGTGTGGACTGCATTTCAACAGGATTTTAAAAACCTTGCTGGAATCAAGATTTAACTTCTTGATGACAAATGTAATTTGTATAAGGAGGGAAAAAGCCAAAGAAGCAGGCGGAAGCTGGGCTTTTAGTTTGAATGGCTTTAATAGGCGTGTCTGAGCTGGTAACAGGGTCTCCATAAAGTAAAGTAGAGGAGAAGGTGTGGCTTGGAGACATCTGTCCGCTAAGTAGGCCATATTGTGTCAACAGCTGCTATAGAGTGAAAAGACCCCGGGGAACGAGGTTTATTCATTTAGACATTACAGCAAAGGTGTAAGATTATACTTTGTTTGAGCCTTTTTTGTGCCTTTTGTGTGTGGTTTTGTTACACCTACTGTTGCTGAAGGCGTATTAACATGACAAGTAAAACACAAGGCGGCGAAGGAATGAAGCTGTGTAAATCATCTGACACTCCTGGCCTTATTTTCCCCACCAAATTAATTTGCAACTGTCTGCTTAAGTGTGATCTGCATTTTTTTTTTTTTTTCAAATTCTGCAATCACATCTTTTTAAGAAAGTCCTGAATTCAGATTTCCCTGCAGAGCCACGAGCGACACTTGATCATGTTCAAAGTGCCCCTGAGTGTGACATTTGCAATTAGTTCTGCATCAGCATTTCAAATGTGCTTAGTTTAATAATGAATAATGACATCAAATGAATATGAACAGCTTACTTTCCTTCAGGCAGGTCTAGGTTTCTGATACTCATCAATTTTGCTGCATTTCTCATGTATTCTGTTTTTCATTGCTTCACAGGTTACTTGCCTCCAGGATTTCTTTGGTGATGACGATGTCTTTATTGCATGTGGACCTGAAAAATTTCGCTATGCCCAGGACGACTTCTCTCTGGATGAGAACGGTGAGCATGACCCCATTAAAGCTGTATTTTGAGATATAGTATTATGCGCTGTAGCCAAAGGTGGCTAGTGCACTTACTCCTTTGTGTGTACTTGAGTAGTTATTCTGATAAAATGTACTTCTGCTGAGTTACATTTGGCCACAGCTCAATGAGTTGGATTTGCAGATGATGAGACAGTGAAAAACAAATTTACAGTATTAGACCACCACTCAATGCTTATGCCAATGTTGCCCTAAATTAACAATATTTGTAATTATTGGTAATTGGTTATACTTACTGTCTTACAAAAAAGTAAAAAAAAAATGGAGCACATTATTATTATTTTTTGATTTGCCAAGTTAGTTATTTACTTCCATTCCTGAACAGAAAAAATTAATTGTAGTGGTTGACTTTTCAGAAACTAAAAATGTGATTTCAGTTTGAATCATCAAACTATATTGAGAAATCATCCCTGAACCCTGTATGTACAGAGGTCAGTGTTCATCATGTCACATCATTCAGTTCAGTTCAGTTTTATTTGTATAGCACCAATCATAATCGACGATTGTCTCTAGGCGCTTCACAATTCAAGGCCGAGACCTCAAGACTATACGTAGAGTAAACTCAACAGAACTACCAAGAGCAAGCCAAGGGCGACGGAAAAACTTCCTTTAATGGAAGAGAAAAACCTCCAGCAGAATCAGTGGCTCAGGGTAGGCGGCCATCTGCCTCAACCGGTTGGGGTTATCATGTTTTATAGTTGCTCTGAAGTGAATAGCCCTTGTCTTTCTGGTTTTTACCCCTCCAGCATTTAATGTACAGCAGGTTTGTGATCAGTATGACTGTCATCATTATGTTTTCAGATCATAATTGGAATACAGTATTAACCTTGTGCTAATGAAGCAACACATGAACCACAAAGAAGAGTTGGAACAAATGTGAGCAGAGCAGAAGTGGAAAAATATTTTTTTCAGTAGATTATGCATATGTGTGCTGCCGTTTGCTGTCTATGATGTTACCAATGGTGCTCTTTGTCATTATCTAGTTTCTGGATCAATTATTTTCCATTAAACTGCTTGATAAACTTTAGTAACGGAATAGTCTTGTGTCACTAAGAAGTGAATCTGGACCAGAGTTATTATTCCCTAAAAAGCCCAAAACGGACAAACGAGCAGTAGCTCTGACAGCCTTTTGCATTTTTTGCAATATCACAAAATATTACACACCTTTTTTAAAGGTGCTGTCTATGACATTGGCAAACTAACTAGATTGCATGTGACCAGCCAGTCAACATGGCTTACAACCAGTTTTCACATTATCTGTGTGTAACTCCAACTTTTAATTCATTTCAGTTGAGCTAACATGTTTTAGTCAAACTAATGCAACAATTGAGTTTTTCAGGTGTCATATAAACCTACTGAATGTCCACAACCTTTCACTGACTTAAAATGGATTCCAGTAGGTTAAACTGCAAAATTCAAGGAATTAAAAAAAACACCTGCATCTTTCCATTTTCCTCAAATTTTAATCAGAAGAACTAAACACCCCAAGTCAAACTGCTTGGCGAAACAGATTAAAGGCGCTGTCGACAATTTTGGCAAACTAAATAGTGGCCTATTGTTTGAAGGGAACCAAAATAAATGAAAATCAGTTGTCAACGTAGTATGTCTGTTCTTTTCTTACCTGTATCAGATGTTGAAGGAATCTGAAATGCAGGCGGTCTTTCCTCATTCATCCTGTGGTTGGAGAAGCTCCAGTTCTGCAGTCGCTACTGCTGTGACTGTTTTCAACTCAGTGAGTGCATGAGCTTGTGCACCTCTGAGGTTGTAAGCGATGTTGACTGGCAGGTCACCTCTCTAATCATTTACGGTGGATCCTGACAAACCATTGGCTACTAGTTAATAATGCTGGAAAACTAGCTACACCTTTTTAAAGTAAAATTATTGTAAGTCACAAACCATTAAAAAATGTTAAATCTGTACTGAAACAAGTCACTCATTACAAATTTTGCCATAGAGTAGTGGTTACAAACAGAGTTGGCTGCATTAGAGCCACAGTAGTGCATATTTAACTGAATTTACATTATAGGATGTGCAAATTATTGTAAAAATATGTATTTTCAGATCTGAGGATGAACATCGGTCAACCCCTAGTACATAACAAAAGCTAAATTCAAGCACCTAAAATGTCTGTCATTTACAGCATGAAACTTGTGTTTTTAAGTGAAAACATATGTTAACATTAAGGGATGTGTATAATGGGAAGAAAAATGATGCATATGAAATGGAGGCCAACTTGGCGACAAAGACGGAGGGAGTCAGAGAGAGCAGCCGTTATCTGCAACCGGCAGCAGGGACAGAAACAGGTAGAGGAAGAAAAGCCATTAATCTGTCCAGTGACAGGTTTAGGCCAGCTGATCTGTCACTGCTGATACTGCTGAGAAACGGCGGTGAAAATGTGAAACCTCCTCTTACCGGGTCTCTCAGCTCCACAGAGAACTGAAAACCATATTCTGCACCATTTGTGTCCCCACTTGAAACACTAAACATCTCAGACAATGTCTGAGCTGAAATGAACACTGATACATGACTGATTTCTTCCTTTTGCTCCATCCTCCATCTCTTCCATTTCTCTGTTTTTTGTCAGATCTTAGTGGTACTGAAATGTCAGTTCAGATGTAATGATGTAGGTCTGTTCCTTCCTGCATACGTCCCCCATGGAACCAAAGCTAAATTGTTTTATTCGGTCTGTAATAACCGAGGGGCAATTTGAAATAAAATGGCTGTGTGTCTCGAGCAGCTAGACATCAGTGAGTCCAAGCCCCATGTGTTATACCTCACATGTTATGTTTATCCATCAAATTGATAATTTGTCAAACATTTAAATTGCTGATTATATGCATGGATAGGTGTAGATTTCACAGGGCTTGGGGGGATTTGTCAACAGAATATGCATTTTCATTTTTGTTCAATTTCTTGATTTATATTGTTCAATTTAAATCATTTTCTTGACTATTTTGTTTATTTTGTTCATTTTCTTGATGTGTTCATTTCTAAAATAAAGTTAAATCTTAATTCTTATACAGATTATCTTACATCTATGCATAAAATACATTAAAATGTTCTATGTAGATTCATTTACCATGTTTCATATGAAATTCATTAATGTTGAGCTCAAGGTCAAGGCCAGATGTCAACTTTTATGAAAACCTTGTGAATGAGATGATTCGAGAAAGGAGGTACAGAGCCTTGTCAAATTGATACCATGCATGCATCCGCTGGAAATTTCTCAAGTTGGAAAATGAGTGACCTTGGCCTTAAGGTAAAGGTCAATGTTTAAATTATCTGATTTTATTTTCTTTAGTGTAATTACCCACAATTGCCAATATTTTAATTCATTTTTGTTCACTTTCTTGATTATTTTGTTCAACTTTGCTCATTTTCTATTTTGTTTGCATTTTATCCTTGTTTTCCTGATTATTTGGTTAATTTTTACACACTTTTCATGTAGTTTGATTGTTGTTCACTTTCTTGATCATTTTATCCAGTTTGCACATTGGCTTGAATATTTTATTTTTATTCATTTTCTTGTTTTGTTTAATTAATTTTGACTCATTAAACAAAAAATAAATTTGTTCATTTATACAACCCCCAATGTTCAGACAAAGCCTATGCCCTTGTATACATACTGTACATATGTTTGTCCAAATAACCCAGGCATATTGATGCAAAATCACTGCTTCATACACGTTGTCTGTTCAGCACAATATCTTCTTGTTTTGCCAGAGTTTCTAAAATAGGTTGCTATCCCTTGTGGTTATTTCTCACTCACTTAAATCCAAGTCTCCACAGATGGAAGAGGTGACAGAGTGTAGCGCATATGTACCGGCAGATCTGTTTATGCTGCTGAAACAGAATGTACATTGATAGAGTCAGGACTGCTTTGAGGCTACTGAGGAGACTAGACAAGCTGCCAGTCTGAAGTATTGTCAGAGATGTGGTGACACACCTTGCTAACAGCAGCGTATGAATGCACGTCTGTATCCAGTAGAGTGTGAAGGTTGAGCGATAGAAGACAGACATGGTAGGATCCCAGGAGACGGAGGGAGGACAGATCGTATAATTAGCATCAATGGTTGAAAAGAGGAGGGAGGGAGGAAGGGGAGGGAATGACTAGAAAGAAAGAAAGAAAGTCTGATGGTAGAAACATGCACAGAGGGAGGAGAGTCGATGTCTGGAGTCTGTCTACCCTGATTAAACAGTGACCCAGAATATGCTGCATATATTTCTCTGATTTGCATTAATGATATGCATCTATATGTTTATGTGCGTCGTTAAGCAGCAGATATAGCTTAGTTTCAGCCAGTGAACACAGAAATCTGCAGACATTCAATCAAGATACTTACAGATTACTTGATATTAAAACAATTTGACTATGTATGCCTTAATCCTTTACTGTCTTTGGTGTCTGTTCTTTAAGTTATGAATGGATTTTGATGACATTTTGAGGGAAGGTGTGAAATGGACTGTGTAGTAAATTATATTTTTTGTATGACGATGAAGGATAGTTTTTTTCTCTCTTTGAGTGTCCTAGATCCTTTCAAACTGATATCTGCATACAACATTTCAGTAACAGATGTATGGTGACCCACAACTTGACAGTCTATGCAAAGACATTATTCACAAAAGTTTATAAATCAAATTGGGAATGGGACATACCGGTAAGTCAATTTTGGTGAGTGAGTAGAACTTAAATTCAACTAGTGGAGTATCAGTTGTGGTGCTCGTAAACCATCTAATTCAGCATTTTCAGCTTTAAACATCAAACATATACTGCAGATGCCAAAAGTACTACTTAATACGTTTTGTCTTTTCAGCATAACATCTTCTTAGACAAAAGCATGCTTTCCCAGGGTTGCTAAAGTAAATTTCAATGACTTGAGGCTATTTCACAGAAAATAAGACCTGGCAAGGCGAGACCTGTATTTCTGATGCCAAAATGCCTGCATAAGATTTTTATCCCACACTAGGAAAATGTCTTTGTAACAGCAGCATACAGGACTTGTAAGAATTGGTGTAAATGACTTAACGGCACCATCTGCTGTTTATCCGAGTAACTGCATCTTGTGTGGTCTCTGCACAGGTTTTCACTTTGAGTGATGTCTAGTTTATTCTAGGGTTTTTTTTTTTTTTAAATATCGCACTTCCTCCATCAATGAGCATATTTATTTAACATTTACTGTTTACGTGTAAATAGGACATTTACAGCCTGTGAGTTTGAGTTTATGGGTACTCTAATTATAGTCAAATGTGTGTTATTTGATTGTTATGATGGTACGAGTTGTAGAAATTATGTAGAAAAGTGCTGTTGAATACATTTATTTATGGTTAGAACTGGATCAATGTTGTAACACTGCTGTCATGGATGTAAAATTCTGGATTGCGATTGTTGTGACATTATACAAGTTATTGAAAGCAAATGGACTAGAAAGCTGATTTGTATGCATACTGTATGTATCTGATAAAATCAATCTAAAGTGCAAACTGTGAGTTTGTAGGTTGTACACAGATTATGGTATTTAGAGCATGTGATCTACCGAGATCTCAGATCCATACGTTATGCCACTCTGTTATTTTTTTTTCTTTAAATCAATATGTTAACTTACAGTGTGATTGAGTTTACTCTTATCCGGACAGTCTCAGTTAAAGTCAATCAGATTTTTCAATGTTCATGTCACATACAAACATGTAGACAATGAGATGGATAGTAATGTGATACAGTATATAGCTAGACATACTCCCTTCCAGGAAAATTTCTGCCTGATTAATGTTAAACTCTTTGTTCACTTTCTGTTTTTTAACAACCCACAGAATGTCGGGTCATGAAGGGACCCAAAGCGCAGCGTGGGTCAGCGAAGAGTCCTGGTCCGATCAAACGAAGCAAGTCTCCTGCTGAATCGAGTGAGTCCATTATTCTCTGACCCACACTGTATCTCTAACAAGTAACAGTTTGCCTACGAGTCAAAACAGAGGCCAGTTCCATTACTAGAAATAGAAATATTATCTCAAATTCTAACATGTAGTGGTAAAGTCCTGATGATATGATGATTCTAGACAGTAATGGATAAATGTGGTTTATATTGATTATTTCAGTCCAGCATCAATCAAAGTTTTTATTACTTGATAAACATGTTTTCTTGTAAATTGACTGGCTTGGCTTTATATTTTATCTACTTTTCACCTTTAATATTTGTACAAAAACACAGGGGAGTTGATCCATCCACTTTAGCTCCTTATACAGTGATAAATACCCTGTGAAACATGGAGACAAACAAATCCAGGTTTTAAATGGGGACTTTCTTATAAGATTTTATGACGCTGCTAGTACAGATCCTTTCCAAAGTGAACCATGAATAAAACATGAGCACTAAACAAAGATGGTATAAACAGCTTTCAGCTATTTGTTTGACAATCAGGAATTTTTAACTTCTAATAATATCCAGGAGGCAGTAGTTTTCAGCTGAGACACTGGTGCCTGCTCAGGCTTAAATCTTTTATGTTAACAACAGTTTTAATGGTGTAAAATGGGGCTGCAGTTCACTGTTACAATGCTACTCAGTTTCCAAAGTGGTTTTATGGATGGAACTTAAGTTGTACAAGCAGCTGGTGCCATGAAGTGTAATCTGATGCATGCATGAACAAAAAAGCTGTTTTCTTTGACAGCTTTGAAACCATCATTTGAAACCAGGAAGATATCATAAATATCCCTGGTGTTGAATTATACACATGTAAGCTGTCATAATACTCCCTTTATGTACGTCTGTATGCTGCGATGACATGAGTTTTTAAAAGTCTGCTGGAGAATGAGGAAGTGACTGTGTCTCAAATAGAACAGGTGAGCGTTTTAATTATTAGGGTGAATCTACAGAGGGATGAATCATTCCTGAGGTGGAACATGGTACGAAGAGACCCTGCTCAGATCTCACATTAACATTCAACTTGACAAATTTGATCAAATCCGATCACATACCGATGGCTTTAACGTAAGATCAGAACAATACCAGGGCACATTTCTACCTGTGTCTGTCCTGGGACAGGTTCAGGACTGCCTACTTGGTAGATGTCATCCGTCACAAGCACCATCGATGGTGTAATAGTTCAGCATTTATTTTGAAATGTTCAAAAATCCCTCCAAGATGCATTCCAAATGCTTTGTGTGTGATGCTTCAATAACATGTGACTCTGCCTTTTTTCTTAGAGAAAATGTTGGTAATTTCTGCAGATCACACAATCCAGTAGAAGTGGATGCTAGCATTTGAAGATATAGTTACCATTACAGAACATGCCAAAAGTAGTAAAAATAAATGCAACAGATAAGTCATTGATTTTTTTTTTTTTTTTTTTTTTAAGGTGTACTGACTCAGCATCAAATTCACTGAGTTGTAGGCATCAAACACTCTACCTTAAATACGTAGCTGCTCAGTAGAAGTGCATGAAATTGCCACAGGAACATTATAAATCTGGTCTAATAATGAATAAGCAAATGAATAAATGTGAAGAAAATAATTCAGGAAATTAGTAAAAAAAGGAATACTCAGGAAACGCAAAAAAAAAAGAATTAAGAAAGTGAACAAAATAAGAAAATGAGCAAAAATGAAAAATCAAGAAATCGAACAAAAATTATCAATAAAAGCACAAAACAAGCACATATATTTATATCCATTAAAATAATTTTTTAATGGATATAAAAAGTCTACACACCCCTGTTGAAATGCCAGGTTTTTGTGATGTAAAAAATTGACACAAAGATAAATAATTTCACAACTTTTTCCACCTTTTAATGTGACCTATAACC
>JAQQAE010014464.1:0-12379 GCA_029823295.1 Pseudamia nigra
TGTGGTGGCTCCGAACCTGTGGAACGATCTGCCTTTAAACCTTAGACAGGCTCCCTCACTGTCCATTTTTAAAACTCTTCTTAATACCCATTTTTACTCCTTGGCTTTCGATCCAGCATGAGACATTGATTTCATTTGTTCTTATTGTTTTAATGTATGGATTTTATATTATTTTTATCGTTTGCTGTTTTAATTATGTGACCTTTTTGTTTTATGATGTCAGTGAACTCTTACTTGTACTTTCTTGTTTTATTTCTCAGAGTGATTACGTGTTTTATTTGTGTTGGATCGTGTTTGTCCCTGTTGTACAGCACTTTATTTCAGCTATGGTTGTTTTAATGTGCTTTATAAATAAAGTTGAATGATGGATTGATTGATTAAATGAAGATGTCAGGGCTGTGTCCAGTGCTAGGTTAATTTTGTGACTCAATCCTGGGACGATGAACTTCCTCAATTGTCCATTGGGGACAAATAAAGTTCTTTGAATTGAATTGAACTTTTGTTGTTGTTCAATTTATCACGATATTTGGGTGCTGATTTGATTTGATTCTATGAGTACAGTACAGTGAAACCCTGGGGTTACAAGTTTAATCTGTTCCGGCGTCACGCTTGTGACACAAAAAACTCACGAGCTTATTATTATTATTATTTGTATTTGAAAAGGAAGTTATGCTAATTATCTGAAAAGGAATGCGTGAAATTGGTTCTAAAAATGATTTTATAATGACACCTTGCAGATAGAGGCGGCTGCAGGCAAAGGAGGTATGATGGTGGCAGAGGACATACACGCACTAAACGGCAGTTTCTTCTCTTCGGCAGTGATGAATGTCCTCCGTGGCGTTTTCTTCCAGAAGAGCCCTGTCTCGTCTCAATTAAACACTTGTTGAGGAAGTGAAGTCTGTTGTTGAGGAAGCTTAACAAACTCGTCGGCAGCCTTTCGATCGGAACTAGCCGCCTGGTGGAGGCACTTCGACTGTATTCCTTTGCCAAGTCGGTCACTCGTGTTTCATCTGCATCAACATCATATTACGGCAAATAATCCAACATGTCACTGCTGTGCGATTGCATGTTGCTATGGTAACTAGTCTTCAGTGGAGTCAGACTGAGTCGGACCTTCGTATCTTTTATTTATTCAACATGGACATAGTTTTACCTGAGATGCACTTGACTGCAGTTGTGGTTAAGTGTTTACACTAAAAACACTGTAATATGATTTTTGTTTAGCACTGCTTGGTGAAGTTTTAGCGTGTCCGAAGGCTAGCAGCTTCCCCTCCGCTCCACTGGCACCCCCGCCATTTGTACAAATATGGCTGCATCCTGTTTTTGTCTCCAAAATGTTGTCCAAGATGACACTAAAATACAGTCTATGGCACAGCCTCTCCTCAAAAAGTTGAGACATTTCTGTTAACGTTTTGATGTTCTATGTTGTACCCTGTTCTTCTATCTTCTGCTAAATGAGCTGTACTGTGCTAGAACATTCACAATTTCTGGTGGCACTGCACTGAGAGAAGCCGAGAGTGAGAGCGTGCACTCTTGGGAACTATTTTGCTCATAGTCCGAGTTTTTGCTTGTGAGCCAGTGCAAAATTTTGCGAGACGTCTTTCTCGTAACATGAGAAAGTCATGTGTCGATGCGCTTGTAAACCGGGGTACCAGCTTATTTGATTATTGCAATTATCGAGATTTTCTTATCAAAACGAGTTGAATCGCACACTTCTCACCTCAGTAAGCATTGAATCAACCAAATGAACAAAATGCAAACTACTCAGAAATTAAACAAAATATCCACAAAATGAACAATCAATAAAATTATCATAAATGAACAAAATAAGACACAGCAGTCTGCACAAACTAACAAAATAATGAAAAAGGGAACAAAATATAAACAAATATAAAAATATAAAATGAGTGAAAATAATAAGAATAAACACAATGATCCAGGAAAAAAAAAAAAATTCTGGATAATGAAAAGCATAATAAAAAATGAACAAAATGATCCAGACAATGAACAGAAATTAACCAAATAAAAAACATAAATGGGCGCAAAAAAAACCCCAAACAAAAATCAATGCGCTTTTGCTCCAAAACATAGAGCACTGTAACACTCACCTGTCGTATTTGTCTGAGTCGTCTTGCTACAGCTGCAGCTTTAGAGCCACCGGGAGGTTTAGAGTATTCGTGTGGTGTCAAGTAATTGCTAGCTGTTCAGCAATTACCATGTTGGCTGTGTTGTCACCGACCAAGACGGCGTTTTTCTGTAGCACTACAGGGTTTGCCCCTGTGTGGGACTCAGGCATACGTAACTTGTCTGGAGAGCGTGGGATGCGATGTAATGGGTGGTGGTGGCGAAGGGCTCATGCCATGGAACGTCCATGCATCGCAGCTGGGACCAACTCATTTGGCTGTGCTTGGTTTTTCTTTGGCATCTGACATCACCTCTTGTATATTTATGTCATTTTGTAGTTTCAGCTTCTCATGTCCGGCTCGCTGCTGATTGGGAAACAGATATGATGTAATGTTGCTGCCATCAGAACCATAATAAATAAATAAATGAATAAATAAATAAATAAGGATTCTCAATATTTAAAATCCTCACATGAAAAATTGAAATATTTGTGAATTGATTTATTTATTCCCCCCCTCTACCAATAGACAGCATGCTCTCTGAGATGGTGTATAATGAACGTTGGCTAGTTTGGTTTTACAATCGGCCGACAGTTTAAGTGTGTTTAGCCTGAAATTATTCCTAACTGTGGACAGCTTCATTTTTTTGTTTTGCAGTATTTTGTCTTCATCCACTGTATTTAGTTTTTTCTTCCCTAATTTGTGATCCTGCTGTGTCATCAAATTGGTTCTACAGTACATGCAGCAACAGTAGTGACCCATCAGTCACCTGAATCTCTAGTAGTTACACTAAATACATCCTTTATGCTCATCAGTTTGCAAAAACTAAAGTATTTTTTTGTGATGTAGTTTCTCAGTTTACTCAATGAATTGTTTCAGTTCTAATTAGAATGATACTCAGTACAGACCTCTGCCAAGGCCCATGGTGTACTATTCTGACAGATACTGTATGGATCTACACCAAAACCCTTCATGTTGGAATATAGATTAAAAATATCATAGATACGCCAGAACAATTCATTCACTGCCCATTATCTCAGCTTTGGTGGTAGATTCAAGTCTCTTGTCCTGTTTGTTGATGTACAGTACAACAGATGATGATTTTGAATCTGCCAGATTCTTGTTTTGACTTGGATCTGTGCAAAATTGTAGATTTAGTCACAGAAAAAATATTTCTAGAAGTAGAAATATTTTTGTTCATCAATACCCACATATTATTCACTGCCCTATGTTGCAGTATTAAAGAAGGTGAGAAAAAAAAATCCTGGATCTGACCTTTAACTGGATCTGCACCAAGAACCATTTCACCATATTTCCTGGCAAATTGGGTCAGAAGTTTTGCATAATCCTGTTAACAGAAAAACCAATGACATGTGTGAAAGCATAACCAACTTGATAGAGGTAATTAGTAATTAATCCTAATGTTAATATATTGTGTGCAGTACTTAGGCCTGGACCATCCGTCGCAGGGGCAGCAGTCTTAGCAGAGAAGCCCAGACTCCCCTATCCTAATCCACCTCCTCCATCTCCTCTGGAGGGACCCCAGGTATTCCCAGTCTAGCTAAGAGGCATAGTCCCTCCAGTGTGTCCTGGGTCTACCCAAGGGCCTCCTCCCAGTTGGATTTAGTTTTTGCAACCAGGGATTGGACCACCTGGGTTCAGCTGCCACCCAAACCACATAGCACCGGACCCTTAAGACCGTTCCTGCAGGTGGTGGGCCCACAGGAAGGCATAGTCCTAAGGGTCTTCTGAATCGCTCTTAGTCTGACCTGTCACCTAGGACTAATTTGCCTTGAGTGAGTGAGATAGGGAGAGGGCGGGAGAAAGGAGAGCGGCGCCGTGGCAGAGAGAAGTGCATCTGTGCAGTGGCTTCGACCAACTGTATGTGACTATATCGATGTTTGCGATATGGCGGTTTTTTTTCTTTGTTTTCAAAACTGTGTCCATAGTCAGACATGGCGCATGGAATGTATTTATCTCCCAGCCCTACTAGTGCAGCGTTACTGTGTGTCAGTGCTTACAGGAGTGTTGTTACATTTTCGTACAAGCTACACAGTGATTATTTGATATGAGCTCGAGGTGTACTGTTTCACTCTCTGAAGGTATTTTCAGTTGGTGCTGACAGGTTTATCAAATGAACAGTCTACCCATTGTACCTAGTCATCTGAACGTGGCATCCCAGGAACAGCTTAATGGGTTTTCTATATATTTGGCACAATTTTTCATTTGAAGCCAATGAACCAGAAAGTCTTGGGTCAAAGGCTCTGACCATTGTGACCTCATAGCATTTTTCAAGAATATTTTGGTTATTTTTCAGTAAATATCTGTATATACAGTATCTCTTTTCTATAATACGGTCTCCACTTTATTCTTGAAATTATGTTCCAGGACATTTTCAGTTCCTAAAGTATGACAGACAAGTTTTCATGTCATATACTAATACACCCCTCCGACCTTGCTCACACCTTCAGACCAATACTAGAAACACCCTTTAACTCAGTCACTACTTTTGTCTCGAGGCGCTTCTCTGCAAAAGGGAAGTCCTTAGCAGGGTCTGAAAAGTCACACCAAAGTTAAATGAAAACACTGGGTAGCAAGACATGAGTGGGCATAAAAATGTGTCTGGTAGTGTCACGTGGGGCACTGCTCTAGTTAGAAGTGGAGAAGCAATGAGTCTCATCGTGGCCCAACAAAGATGGTGAGACAGCATTCATGTGCATAACTTTTAACCCATTTGTTTCCACTAACTAAAAGAAGCAGAGGGAGGAGAAATGGGTTTCCCAGGACAACTTGAGCTTTTCCAGGCCGTTTGACTTTTTTCTCGTTGTCCATGTTTTCCATGACTGGAAAATTGGTCAGTCATTATCCAGATTTTCCGGCACATGTGGGATGATATGACATTTTTTATTCTGTCGGGGTCAATTATTAACCTCATTCTTTTAAATGTAATACCTTAGTAAGGCCTGAGGAAATGGTTCACATTTGACCCATACTTTATTCAGGTTTTCATACGAATAGGGCTAGCTCTAGCTTTTGGGTCCATGCTTCTTTCCAGTATGTAGTGTTTTGAGGGTGTTTGGGGATTTTTCAAAGCCTTTATCTGGCATATGTATCTGCAGTTCTTCACCTAATGTCAGTGTTTCCACTCTTGTTTTTGTTTTTTCAAATGAGCTAGTGTTTGCGTTGTCCATTTTGAGCCCCGGTGCAGACAGGGATTGCCATTGTTTCAGTGTATGTTTAAAATTGTTGTGAATTACCAAGGCAAAGGATTAGGTTTTAAGTGTTGTATCAGGGTAAATACGTCCCAGAAAGAGTAACACGAATGCCTTATCTTCAGTTCCAGTCAAGTGGCCCTCAAAGCCAGAATAGAATCAGTCAGTTGTTGTTTTCTAATGCACTCCCCTCCTTTTGAGCTGTGTTGATTCAAAGTGAATGAGTGGCAGGTACAGTAGTGCTACCCATGGCTGCACTACACAGGCTTCTCCTGGCAGCACTGATAAAGGAAAAAAAATGTCTTGGAGGTTGCTGTGATAAAAAGCTTCGGGTCGGGCCTGGAGAATCGCCTCACACCCTCACTGTGAAGGAATGCAGAAAATGCTTGCACAACCTCCCCAGTGTTACAACACAGGCTGGGAAGCAGATGCAGAATTATGTCCAAGAGTGTGTTTGGTTGGGAGGCAGAGAGCTGTGGGTTGGACTGCACTACAATAAATAAGGTTTTATATGGTTGATATACACTACAAGAGGAAAGTTTTGACACACATTCCGTTGGAGTGTGTTTTTTATCACTTACAATACTGTAAATATTGAAAACTACACACATGCGTCTTGTCAACAAGAAACTTTTTACGACTTCTTGACTTCTTAATGTGCTGTAGAATATCAGTTGTCTTATGCAGAGGAAAGGTGGATACAGAGTAGGGATAGGCATTTTAAGTGATCTTTGAGGTCGACTAATCAGGCTGATTAAAGTCGATTAATTGTGATGTCATTTTTAATGTGTGCCCTCCACCCAAACCAAAATGACCAAAAAATCCTGAGCAACAAGGAGTAGTTGGACAATAAATAACGTATTATTTAAACACGTCAGATCTGACAAACTTTAAATAAAATGTATAATTAAAACTATATGAGTTATATTTTACTGCACATTGAAACAAAAGTTAGAAAAATACATCACATATATTTTTACAGCACAAAAAAGAAATGTTTGATCTGGCTTACATGTTTAACTTAGTCCCAAAATGTCTGTGGAGGTTCTCAGTCATCCAGCTCATAGTGTCCAAAGCGTGTGATTTTTTTTTTTTTTTTTTCCTTCTGTCGACTGGACTGGCTATTGAGACCCTCTCTGAAAAGAGGGGGAGGACTGACACAATCTCTCACTCCAGCCAAACTGGAGCCAAGTTCCTGGGTCATCCACACCCCTCCTGCTGCCACCATCCTCTGGGTGAAACCTTTTAATGACCCTCCACAACCCCGCCTTGTCAGGGACACAGACCCTAACGACTCTGTAATGACAATGACCTTGGCCCAGGTGAAACGAACACCTCATTGAGTATAAATTTTGTATGCCTGCATGAGACCAGTTAGAACTGAAGAAGCTTCCTGGATAGGTAGCGAAACATCTTAAATCCAAATATCCCGTCCAGTTGACAGAATAAAATCACACGCTTTGGTTAGTCCCACAAAAAACCCCAGGGTAATACCTGAGACAGCACTGAGAGTTGTTTTCTTTTGAACACCCTAGTCCATTAATTCTTATTAAGAAAAACCTGCATGTCCACATTTTTTGGAGCGAGTCAACTCTTAGAAGTGGTCCACTACAAGTACCATTCCGACTAATCGATTTGTTGTGCACATACCTAGTATAGGGTCAGTAATCACATTAGTGCTACTATAGCAACTGTACAAGTCCGTATTATGGAATGAAAACAGTTGCGTAAAGAGAAAATGTATTCCAATGTTACTTTAAGAAATTAAGGTCAGTCAGTCTGAAAAATCTTAAGATCTTTGAATATGTGCCCAAGTGGAGTTGCCAAACGATCGAATGATATCGCCAAGCTTGAACTCAAAGACGTAGCTTTTAATAGAAGGAATACAATGCATATGTTAACAGTTGTGAATTAGACAAAATGGCAAACAAAATGACGGAATGTCTTGTCATTTGTGGCAGACAGGAGATTGACATATTTCAGTCCTATACATTTTTAACTTGCATAGAACATGAATCTAGTGACAGGTCTCTAGAAGCAAGTCTGGATGGTGCAGCAGAAGCACTAAAAATAGACCCTTAGATTTAAATTTAGGTTCAAATGTGTTGTGTGCAAAGGATGCTCCTGCTCAATTTGGAGCTTGTTCTGCCATCTTGTGGGTGAAAATGGGGAACTGCAGCATGTTCCTGTGGAAATGCGAACACAGACCATGTTCAGTTGGGAATATTTACACAGCATGGAAAAAGATTAAAAACATGATGCCTGTGGTGGAATTTGCTGTTGTAAACCTGTGTCTCTGTACATGCCATTCAAAGTGTGTTCAGAAAAATGAGAAGCGGAAAAGCTGGGGGTGGGGACCAAATAAGGAAGGAGCGCAGGGGAGGGGAGTGAAGAGAGCAACACAGAGCCAAAGCTGTTGAGTAGAGGAGGAGGAGGAGGAAGAGGATGAGCAGAATAACATTGGAAAAGGAGACCACCATGAGACCCAGAGTGTGAAGGCAAGTGGGAACGTGCAGCAGGAGGGATGCTACTCACACTGCTTTTCTACCTTCGAGTCAAAGGTAGGGAGCGAAGACTGAGTGAGCAGAGTGGTATGATGTGAGGTCATCTGAGGTCTGTGGAAGACACACAGACGGATGGTAGACGGACAGATAGGATCACTTTGGTTCCATGTTTAATGCAAATTGCATGTTGATAATTTGACCACACTCTATGCTAACTGTTCAGTACAGAATGTTTTTAAAGCTCACATCATCAGTTGCATCATGTGCCAGTTATTTGCTTGGGCTGAAAGTAGATTCTCCTCTGTCAGGCTGCATCCCGTCAACTCTGACAACTTCTGCCTCTTGGCTGTTCTCAGTACCACTGCAGCTGCTGAAACAACTCTTAATGACTTCTAACAACATTACAGTTGATATATCTTCAAATTAGTTTTCATTTCTAATATGAAATTGACGTACTTGACAGTATTTTCAGAAATCAACTGCTGTTACACTAACCTTGTATTTTTTCACTCAAAGTATTGTTTTTTGAAATAGTTGATGCTTGTTGCTTCTGTATAAGTGATGTGTTTGGAATAGTAAGTCATTTCAGTTTATATGGACAATGATCACGTCATTATTTCTTTTAAGTTTTATGCCGTGTCTTTTGGTTCTGGATGAAAAGTTGAAGAAACAGGATATAAGTTTTGGGGGGCTTACTTTGAAATGAATTTGAATTCTGATAGATCAAGTGGAAACTCAGAGAAACAGGATGAAACGACAAGGAAATTGAAACAAATACCTTATTTTTCAATATGACATCAAAATGGTCCCACATGGCAGAAACCTTTCTTTTGACTTGAGGCTGCTCCATAATTCTTGATGAATTGGACAATGAACCACAGATGATCAGAAATTGTTTTGGCAGATTCATCCTTGTTAATGAAATATTCTTTTGTTGGTAATAATATGACTGTGACAAAATGAATGCATGTGATATATACACTGCCATGCCCTGGGGTTGCCATGGCAACACTGCACTGTTGTTGCCTTTTGATCCTTTGATACATAATGTATACATGCGAATCATTGGTATTTCGCTGTGGCGACCCCTGAGGGGAGCAGCCGAAAGGAGAAGAAGATGATACATAATGTATACATATACAGTATGTATATTGGGAGGATCAAAGGAATTTATCCCTTGTTGTGAGGGTTGTGTCAGGAAGGGCATCCGACGTAAAAAACCTATGCCAGATCAAACATGCGAATCGTTGGCATTTCGCTGTGGCGACCCCTGAGGGGAGCAGCCGAAAGGACAAGAAGATTCATGCCTACAGACAATTTAGAGTGACCAATTCACATAACCCCTAGTGCATGTTTTTGGTTGTGGGAGGAAGCTGGAGTACCCCGAGAGAACCCACGCAGACATGGGAAGAACATGCAAACTCCATGGAATTTTTTTCTTATTATTTTAATTTTCCTGTTTGCTTTAACTTCATTTTGTATTTTTCTTAGTTCATTTTTGGTGCTTTTTTCATTTTTGTGGATATTTTGTTAATCTTTGCAGGTAATTTACTTATTTTTTCTTTATTATTTTGTTAAATTTTTTGTTGATATTTCTGTCCTTATTTATGTATGTATTTATTTATTTATTTGTTATTGAATTCATTATTTTGTTTATATTTGTATATATTTTGGTCATTTTCTCGTGATTTTTTTCATCATTTTGTTCATTTTGTGGATAATTTGCCCATGTTCTGGATTAATTTGATCAATTCTATTTACCTTGTGGATATGCTGTTCATTTTTGTGGGTATTTTGATCTTTCTTTGTCATATTTTTTATTATTTTGTTCCTTTTTATATCTATTCTAATAATTTTTTCAATTTATTTCATATTTGTACTTTTTTCATTATTTTGTTCATTTTGTGGATGTTTTGACATTTTTTTAAATTTAGTTTTTGTTTTGTGTGTGGATATTTTGTTAATATCCCTGATTCATTTGTTCATTTTTATTCATTTCATGTGTATTTTGTTAATTGTTTTTTATTTTTTCACTATTTTTAAGTACTTTCTTCATTCTGGTGACTATTTTGTTCATTTTTTGTTAGTCCCCCCCCTTACTTTGTTCATTTTGTGAGTATTTTGTCCATCTCGTTAATATAATCCCAATTTCACTTTTCAGGTTTGAGCACCAAACATCTGGAAAACACTGAGCTAAACCTTGAGACCCTCATACCATGTTGTTTTTAGGACTTAACAACATGTTCCCTTCTATCTGCTCTGCATTAAGTCCCTGTTTGTTCATGTGATCCGTACATTTTTGGAAATCCTTATGTTCAGAATGTAGAAATTACCACCCATTGAATTTAATGCAGGATTTCATTGTTGCCTGGTAGGTCTAACTTAATCACTCTTTCTCAGAATCTGATGGACATGTCAGTGACTCTCTGGTTAGAACTGAAGTTAACGTCATTAAGAGAACCTTGAACATCTTCCTGACTGGTACACAGAGTTCTGCTGTCTTATGTACTGATGTTGTATCTCTGTCAGTCAGCTCATCTAAGTAGTATCTTTGCAACCTAGTGATAGGTTGCAAAGATCCATAGGAAGATCCTCAAGCATTCTTATGGTATCAAAGTGCTAGGATGCAAACTCAGCTTGGGGCTTTTGAATCATGTTGTCACTTTCCTGTCATCTTTTTTTCTAATTGAACTGGCTAATATGCACGAATCTGCAACAAGTGTTACTTCGTAGAATGTTTTTATTTGCCTCAGCTGGCTTCTAAAATGTTCTAACAGCATTTATCTGCAAAAAGGTGACAGGTAGGGCATACTCACACTAGGGCCATTTTGGCTTGAACTGAGCTGGAGAGTGCGGCTCGATTGTACTCACATTACTAAAATGATCCGTGCTAAAGGTGTGAAACGCGCCCAGTCGCTGAACGAACTGCCAGTGTGAGTACACCCTAAGTGTCCTGATCCAGTGTCAACATAATAGCTTGAATGAATGGCAGAACCACTTTACTTGACACTTGTGATGATTATTGATGACTTAAAGGTAAACTATGTAATTTTTCCTCCTAAAATTACCTAAATAATAAGCTCATCCATTAATGACCTTGTAAGTCCTCACCTCCATTCCCCAGTCAGTGTGTGTTGGTGGATTTCACTGCACAGACCCTCCCCTCTGTCTGGATTTTATATTTTTCTCTTTTTTCAGTGTGATTTTTTTTGTACAGGCCATTTACGAAGGTAGGAGAGCATTTGTACCACAAGCCAATCACAGAGCAGTGTTTGCATCTCTAAACAATTAGTATCACACAACTCACTGGGGTGGAAGCAACTCAAACTCGCGTAGACAAATATAGACGTGATCTGTTTAAATTATATTTCTCTCTGGAAATGCCCCACATTGTTTTATGAGGGTGTGGGTGAGTTTATGTCTGCTGTAGTGTGTACATGCTTTGAAAAGCACCAGAACATTGCAGTCTGCTTCTGTCTTTTTTTCTCAAGCTATCATCTATCTTCCATAATGTGTTGAAATGATGGCTTTATCATCAAGCCTGTCTTGCACTGTCTATGAGCAGAGTGCAGGGGGGTGAGTTTGGTTTATGCTGTTTGTACACAGAAGAAGAGGAAAATTGCATACTTTACCTTTAAAGATTTCCATTTTGTCTGCTTTTGGAATAGGTAGCATCATTGTTTATTGATAGGGGACACTTGCTTTCAGAGAAGATGGGCTAATTGATTGTATTTCAACTGATTTGCTTCAAACTTGTCGTGGTTAGTGACCACTTGAACATCTCCATCAAGTCTATTTTTAAATAGGTGGCGCGACAGAGTGTAATAACAAAAGACTCAGAATTCTGATGCCAGTCTGTTTCAGTAGGAATCTTGTGTTAATTCCCCTCACTTGGGATTACCACCTTACTTGTGGTCAAATGGTTTGCATGTTCCAATAACCTCTAGAGCTACAGTATGTTGGCCAGAGTCTAGAACTTGTGGTAGGGTCGACCTTGCTGAACAGGTCAAAAGGTAGGGTCCAGATGAAGAGCCATACCAGGGTTGGGGCTTGGGCTGAGGGCTGCTAACCCTCTCCCACAAAGCATCCTTATTACAGAAGCCAGAATCAAAGCAAATGCCACATCACTACTTATCAGGATGGAGGCCTATGTGGCAGGAGGCTCACAGAGGACTGATGATGACATTGCACCCCAATCATGGGTGATTCAACAAGCTCTGATTTACTGCAATTTTGAATAACAATATAAAGTTTTTAGTGACAAGGACAAAAAACTAACGTTACATACATGCTATTCACCATTTTTTGCAACCTGACATTAGCAAAAGTAGGGACTATATGTACAAAAGCACATATGCATCTCTACAGGAACATCTCTTTACAAATCCATAGGAATCACTATCATATACAGTGGTCCCTCATTTATCACAGGGGTTACATTATAAAAATAACCTGTAATAGGCGAAATCCGCGAAGTAGATTCCTATGGAAAAACTCGCTCTGGCTAATGCATGATTCGCACAACGAACGTGACGCCGGA
>JAQQAE010014466.1:0-12378 GCA_029823295.1 Pseudamia nigra
AGGCCGCATCATTGTATAAGCCGCAGGGTCGGCAATGTGTGACAAAAGCCGCGGCTTATAGTGTGAATATTACGGTAGACATGAAAACAATAAATTTCTTTTTTAATTCCCAAAAAGTTTTTTATAAACACAGCATTGTCTTAGGAAATGTATATGTACACACAAAACCCCCAAAGACACCATAGTATAAATGTCAGGCCTGTAAGTGGCACTATAATACTGCTATATACTGTAAATGTACCAAAAACAGAGAAGAAAACAAACTCATTCGCCTCTGCAGCACAAATGAAACACTGTAATCAGCTATCGTTGCTGTTTTTGGTGGCGTTAGAACATGCAGGTTAAGGGAGAGGTGGGATTATGGCGTTATCATGTCAGAAAATATGTGTATGGGTTGTAAACATGGAAATGCAAAGATAGCGTTTTAAGATTTGTTCACTCTGGGACCCAGTTTCAAAAATGAGCATATTCAGGCTCCCAAAACGACAGTTCTATGTGGATGAAATGCCCATGCAATAAAAAATGTATACTCATCTCCGTGCGGAGTGCCTCTTACTTTTTGCCACAACAAGACCTCAGAGAACAATCCGAGGGCAACAGCAGGGAGGGAAAAACATCCTTTATGGACAAGAAAAAACTCAGGCAGACAGTAGGGGTCTGGATTGGCAGCCATCTGCCTTGACCAGTTGGCCTGAGTGGAAAGAGGAGAGAAGAAAGAACAGCAAACAACACAGACCGTGGACCACACAGTCAGACACTGGACAGGTTCATGGCCAGCAACCATATCAGGTCTGGAGCCAGACAGCCCTGTCGACAGGAGGAGGCAGGAAGAAGACAGATAATTTTGCTAATTATATTTTTACATTTTGAGTCAAAAGTTTGGTCACATCTTCTCTTGACCTTCCTTTCTTAAAGTAATGATGGACTGTCTTTTCTCTTAACTGAGAAAATACTTTCTTGCCATAATATGGATTTGTACAGTAGTAATAGAGCTACTGACTGCACAAGACAACTGATGGTCTAAAGCAGTAATTATCAACTGGTGGGTCCATTTTCAATGGGTCGCAGGCCTTGGCCTGGGCAAAAAAATGTTAAGAAAAATATTAATTATGTCATCTATTCACACTCCTTAACAGTAGGTGGCGATCATGCCCTGTAATGCAAGTGGATACCTGCCATTTCACACCATAGAAAAAGACCAGCAAAGTTTGTTCACATGTCATGTTTCTAAAAACCGGTTCGACATGTTCCCCAATGCCTGTCATGAGGGATAGCAACTGAACACGGCAGGAAAAAATGTAATGAAGAGAACTACCATAGCATATCTGAATAAACCTCTGGAGCAGTTTAATGACGACTGAAAACCAGAGAGAGGACGACTGGATATGCAACTGCTTTGGAATTGACATGGAAAGTGTCACGTTGCTAAGCAACAAATCGAGTAAGCTGATGGAGCTATAATTTGACCGTATGCTAAAAAAGAGACAGTTCTGGTGCAGTATTATGATGAGTGAGTATCCTTCCCATGCCACTTGAGCAGGAAAAACCCTCCCACCATTTAGCACTACTTATCTCTGTGAGTGTGGATTCTCAGCTCTGGTCCAGCTGAAGACAAAACCCAGAAACAGACTGAACATTAAACATGACCTCAGAGTTGCTTCATAACTCCAGACTTTGAGACTCTTGCCAGGACCAAAAAACATGCCCAGTTCTCCCATTAATTTCTCCTACCTCAGGTCTATGATGTCAGTGTTACACCTAAGGTTAAAGTGAGTGTTGCTTAATTTTCTTTGAAGCACAGTGTTTTCACTACTTACCTATTGATGAGCTAGTCAGAAGAAACATTCATTTTGTGTATGTGAGTCCTCTTGAATTGATTTTGAGTTTGTGCCTGGGCAAAATCACTGAAAAACGAGCACTTCGCACATCTATCTCTAAGTTTGTGCCTAAAAACTGCTACTGTTTTTCCATAGTGCAGTGATGGCTGTCATAGATTCAGAGTGAGGATTCTCAGCTAAAGCTACATCATTTTTTGAAAATATTTGTCAGCTGTTGCATTTTTTTATTTCATGCTTGTTGCATGAAAACATCAACTGAGTCTCTTAAAAATGGCTGTTACTGAAATGTTCTGATTATTATGTCAGCCTTATGATTAATACTTGAATAATTTACTGAATAGATTTAAAGGAACATTGTTATACATGTATATTCAGTGAGTGGTTGCTCAGTTAAAGCTACACATGTTGAGTCTTTTGAAGGTACTTCTCAGTAGTTGGACTTTTTTATTTCATGTTTGTGCATAAAAACACTGTTGAGTCTGTTAAAAAAGGTTGAATTACTGAAGTGAAGAGTTTTTGTTTAATTAAAATGCAGCTAATTGAACATCACCGCTTACTGGTCATTTTGGTTTATTATTAAACTTGTTATTTGTGTTGACATTCTGTGATATTCCATTCTACTATCTCAGGTTCAAACTGCATGATCTTTTCATTCAATAAATTTGAGAAGTTGAACACTTTCCTTATATTGGGTCACAACTTGTCATTAACAGGTGATGGTGGGTCCCGAAGCCAGACCAGTTGAGAAACACTGGTCCAAAGCACATTACAAAGTCAAGTAAAGGCACAAATTAACCCATGATTTAAAAACTGTTACAGGTGAGTGTAGCATTCATACTTACTTTTTTTTAACTCAAAGGTCTGAATAATTTTTCCACCACTGCAAAAACACTATTGACTGTCAGTTTGTTGCTTCCTGGGAGTAGAAGCATGACTAAAGTTTCTTTAGTCAGAACTTAGCTGAGGATGACTTGGTCGCTGTATCCACTGTCCCATGTGTCTGTCAGCTCACATATTGACTGACTTGTATAGAAAAGAAAACACATCTGCAAGATCACACAGAACACAGTAAATAAGGATATGTATACATTAGTTTTGTTTCATAGCCTCTAGTGTTTCACTGATGTCAGTATCTGCTCAGCCTAGCATGTTTACTGTGTAAATACAACATATTTATTATCAAACTAATAAAATGTTTACCATTAGTCACTCCTAAAATAATATATCTTGAGCAATTTGTGCACAAAAATCCCTCTAATAACATAACAAAACTACATAATTGTTGCATTTAAATGCAATCAATACCACAATAAAGAGTGTGTGAAAGTGTAATATTTAGTAACACCTAATGGTGATCTTGCGGTTTGGAACAAACCCATTTGAAGTGCAGAGGAAGTGTGGGCACAGTCACTTGCCTTATTAGTGCTATGTCCAATACTGTTCAAATCCACATTAAGGCAAGAAACTGTCCATTAAATAAAGTGAAAAGAAACTCTGAAATGAAGTCAGTCTGAAAAATCTTAGAAACTATAGATTTGTCTTTTAATTGCAGTCACCAAAGCTATATCCATCTAGAAATGTCACATCAGTGTTTGTCCTAGTTTTGTGCTAAGGCCTGCCCCATGTTCAGTTGGCATGGTCACTTTAATGGTTCTTCGATCAAGAGGCTTCCAAATCCTGACTGTTAATAAGTAAGATCTGAACTTCTCAAATCTCCCGTATCATAGCTTCCACTTATTCTCGAATATTGTTCATATACAAACTGCTACAGCAGTCACATGGCTCTGGGAACAGTGGTTGTTTTACTGCTCCTCAAAAACAACCACTATTATTGTTTTTCTGGTGAAGTCCAGGTGTTTCATGGATGGTACCTTTGAATGCATTTATTTTTTTGTTCTGTTTAAATGATGAGTCAGCGTCTGTTCAACCAAGGCCATATTCACTGTGTAAATATAAAGCTCCAGAAAGTGTCCAGCACCATCAGAAGTGGAACCAGGCTGAGACAACGGGGAGACCGGATGTGGTAGTTTCATGCCCTTCTTAAGGAATGGCAGAGGAGGGAATTGGCTCAGTGTCTGATTCAGTTACACACATGGGACCTCTGAAGACAGGCCACCATCTGGTGTCTGTCATTGAATTAGCTTGACACCGTGATGAGAAACATGAAGGCTCTACAATATATATCCACCTCTCTTTCTGTCTCTTTGCGTCAGTGGCTTGAACTCACAAAGACTGACAACCGTCACCACCCCAGTTCTCCCCCTCCCCCTCCTGTTCCACTCTCCATCCCTCTCTATATATCTCAGTCTGGTCTGAAGATAGAAGAGAATCTGCTGTGGGATTATGTACTGTGAGCTGCTAATAATGTTGAAGAGCCTCCTGGGCTCACACTCCCGAAGCAACGGTGCAATAAAGCTAGGAGCGGGAAAAATACATGGCTATTTAATGGAAACCGAAGCTTCTGAGCTGGCGTGCTATATTTACAGGTAGCCTCTCTGCCTCGGCTTTTTGCATCGTGCGCTCATCTGCTTTGCCTGCCCGCCTGTCAGCCACCTTGGAGGAGACCTGGCATCTGCTGTTCTCTGTGACTCCCCTCCTGCCTCCCACGCCACTGCCACAAACATACACTGCATGCACAGGCAAGAACTTGTGCGATCACCATCTTTCTGATTGCTGTTAAAAGTGACACTTGGTTATGCAGCACAAAACAGGTGACAAAGAATGAAAATTATGGTGTTATTCACAAAACGTGGTGAAAAGGGGCAGAATAGAATGCTTTCTCCATCACAGTTTGTTGTTTGTGCTTAGTGTTGCTGCCCAGTTTCCCAGCTATTCAAATCTTGCCATTTAGTTTTTACCATCTGTCTCACACCCAAGTCAGAATGTGTGTGACACAACAGGGCTACTGTTTTGTTGTCTTGTTCTATTTATTCCTCGATAATGAGAAATCAGCAGAGGGACTGGCATGGATGTTTGCTGCCACACATATACACCCCTGAAATTCTTCCTAAGCCATATGGCTTGTCTACAGGGTGCTACTTGACTCTACTGATTCTGTGGTGCTCGAAGCACAGACCTTGATCTTTCTTCTTTAGTGTCTTCTCATGAGTCCACACTGCCATAACTCGCTGAAAGAGAATAACTCTTTACAGTGTTTCTACCAGACACTGTGTTCTTTTCCTTCTTTATGTGACAGATGATTCTTAAATTGACAGATGGCTGAGTGCTAAAGAGCAGCAAAATTATGTTGGTGAATATTTAGGTCAAGTGGCCATGAAGACCTGCTGTGTGCTGTCCATCCCCTTAATAATACTTTGTAAAACTAATAAAAACATACTGTATGTATAGCACTTTTTTAAAACATCCAGTTACAAAGTGCTGCACAAGCAACCACAACAAATATGCTTTAACAATAACACGTTCAGGTATACAGAGGCCAAAAATGCAACACGGACAGCCAGAGAAGTTACAAGTCTTATCAGGAATTTACAAAGGGCTGTCCAACAATGATGAGTCTTCAACAGTCTATTCACACTTACAATACACTCATCTGAGCAAGTGGAAGACTGTTCCTGTGGGAGTCAGCCTTATGTTCCCTGGTCTCTATATTCCCCAGGACACGTGTTCCCTGGTTCAATGCTGGGGTTAGAGTTAAAATACAGTAGTAACACTGAGGGAGATCAACTGGTGAATATAAACCACCAGTCAAAAGTATGGATGCACCTCCTGCAATTGTTTTTTGTTTCAACTTTTTATATTATATTTTATACATCAAAACACTGAATGAACATGTATGGAAATATGCAAAAACAAAAGTAAAACAAAAGTGTTAAACAACCCAGAAAATGTTTTAGATTTTTGATTGTTCAAAGTATCCACATGTAGCTTTGATGACAGTTTTGCACACTCCTGGCATTCCCTCCTAATGTAGTCACCTCGAATGGTTTTCATATTAGATTAAATTAAAATAAAATACACTGTTGCTATTTCAGGAAAGTGTTTTTATCCATTATACCTGATTGAATCCATGCTTGTTCAATCCCTGGCAATTGAAACAGGAGGCAGGGAAAACAAAGCAAAGTGTCATCCTCATCACAAATAGTTAGACATGCCTTCATCACATACCAGCTTCTTGAAAAAGACCAGGTGAATTTTCCATGTCTGTCTTGGGTTTGTTGTTTGCTAAAGATGTCCAGCTGGTCAAGTCCAAGATCTTTAACCCTAAGCTTTTCCTGTGGTGCTCTTCTATGGAATGGTGCTGTTTTTAGGGGCAGAATCAAGTTGGATTTCACATGTAGAATTCGATCCTCCAACTGACTGTAAAGAAAACCATGTGACATGGTGAATTTCTGTTTTCAGGATCTGAAGTTGTTTGCAAGTGACCCAGAAGACACAAGCACTAGATGCAAGGTTTTATGCCCCAGAATTCTCCTATGTTTTGTATTGCAGGGCAGCCTACTGCACATGCACTGTCACATATCTGAGGTGCTATAAATTGGTGGTTTCTGAGGCTGCTAATTCTAATACTTATCATCTGCAGTTCGCTTTCACTCTCGCTCTCTTCCTTTCCTTGGACTGTTCTCATGACAGCCAGTTTCAACATAGCATGTGTTGGTTTTGGCGACTGCACTTGTGGAGCTGACTGACCTTCAGGTCTTAAAGCAATGATGGACTATCTTTTCTCTTTACTTAATTGAGTGATTCTTGCCATAGTGTAGATTTGTGCAGTACTTGTAGTAGCACTAATAGGGCTGTTGACTGTACTCACCCTTACTCTGCACATGACAACTGATGGTCACCTCTGGATTTAAAATGTGTCCAAAGTAAGACCTTCACCAATGGAACAGAGGGTACAGCAGGCTTTTTTCAAGTTCTGAGATGTACAGTGGCACAGGGCCAGAATATAAAGGGACTGGTAGATGATCAGCATGATTCTAGATTTTAATTGGTAGGCAGGGAAGGAAAGCAACACTTTTCTATATGCAGAACATACCATAGCTGTAGGGCTTAACCATGCCCTATGTGTGTTTTCGGTGTAATAACTCACAGATTCTTGGAATGATAGAGGACGGCGTCCATGCAGTGTTTAATTCAGCAACCTACCATGAGAACCTTTAAATCTAATTTGAACCTGACTTTGTAGGAGCATGGTCTGTCAAAAAAAGGATTTACGCAGAATCTCCAGTATCACAAGTAACAATACAGTTACAGCCCACCACAGTGCAGTACAGCAGTACATGAAGACCACACTCCAGCTGAGTGTAGTTAATTTACATTTCATTTAATTAAAAATTAAACAGAAAACAAATGTCGACTACACAATTAGCAGGACAGCTGTGGTGTGTAGCGATGCATTTCTGTGACTGATCTTGTCCTCTTCAGCCTTTGTTCAGTGTGGAGAAAAAAATCATCCATTAAGCCCCAGGGTGACAGAGGTTAGCAACTGAAAACATCATTACACAAACCTTTTGTCATGCTTGCTGCATCCATTACCTGGACGTTTTTTTTTTTTCCTGGTCTCCTCTCTCATCTATTGTGCTGTACAAAGCTGGGAGAGCAGACCTTTTTCCCACTGTATTAATAAAGCTGCTTTCTCTCATCTAAGCAATCTCCCACTTCAATAAATCGGTCATTTCCAATAATTTCTAGTTTCTTTCTGTTTTCATTACAGCCAAAAGGTACTCACCAATCTTTCCAAGAGTTAGAGGTTTTAACAGTTGCATAAGAAACGGGGCTAAGTGCACAATTTGTCTATGTTTCGATGAGCCTGAATAAAGCCAGGATAAATGGTACATAGATGCACAGCTGTTTCTTTTTTGAATTCTTGAAAATCATAATGTTCTTGTCACCTTTAAGCATTACTTGAGTCCAGGATCCAAATGTCAGAGAGACTGATCACAGACATTTTTGCAACAATATGTCTATGAACAATATGTCTATGATATACTTTTATGGAGTTACTATTAATATTTTGTGTTTATTTATTATATTTAAACCATATAGAGCCACTTAAGTCCCATAAGGTAAGATATCTAATGCAAACAAGGTAATAATGTGTAACAAAATAAAACTTTTGCCTTTTAAGTGTGATGAAAAATATGACTATGCTGTTCCAAAACCATTCAACCCTGTTCATACATTTATTTGATTTATTTGACATTTTATTTGATTATTGTGTTTACTTATGTTTTTGTAGGCTATTATGTTGTCCCTTATGTTCAATTTTGACAATTTTCATTTTTGTCCATTTTTTCCAAAGAGGTAAGAATACTGCATTTGTGTTCATTTAAGTCCATTTTGAAATCATTTTGTTGATTTTTTAGTTCTTTATTCTATTTATTCTCATTACATTTCTTGACTATTATTTTCATTTATGTTCATTTTGAGGTTTATTTTGCCAGGTAAAATTCATTTCAAACATATATTCAGGGTTTTCCTGAGGCTTCTGCATAGGGCCAATGCTATCATTACTGGATGTAAAGATTTAAATCACAACATACAGTAATGCCACCAAAGACTCATCACAGATGGACATCATCAACAGATGATGTCCATCTGTGTGAACAGAATGGTACTGTGAAAAAATAAAACTAAAAACTGAAATTCCACATATAATAACCTACACTTTTAGGGAACTGAAATAAAAGTACTGTGTAGGGGGTCAAGAAGCCCTCTTAAAAAAGGGGTTGTAAGATGCTAATACTTGAGACAACTGAAAAATAAATAACTTGAGCATTGCTCTTTCCTGCTCTGTTTCCACTGATTTGTATCAGTTCAACACTAGTATCTTGTTTTTATACTGCTTGTATGGATACTGTACATCCCAGTGCATGTGGTTGCCATGGCAATGCAAAATACACATATTGGGATGTTAAGGTAGTGGAGGAAAAGTTGTAATTTTCAAACTAAAGCATAGCGAAAACTTTGTGGTATTTTCAAAAACTTTGCGACAGCTTTGTTTGGTGTCCTACAATGCATCATGATGGTGCATACAAACATATACAAACAATTCTGGATTGACCAGCCATTAATTTGCATAACTTTATGGTCACAGTATTGCCTTGGCTCACTTTAAACCACAGTAAAGCAGAGACAAAAAATCTTTGATCCTGTGGTCCTGACTGGTACTTGTTCCCTTGCAATGGAAAAGCAAGAAAGCCATACTTTGCTGATGTGAGCTGATCCCAGCAGTGAAAAAGGGTCAAAAATGTAACAAAAGTGTATGTGAATAAGCCAGAAGAAAAGGAATCAGGTCAGCTGAACATTTGTCAGCACATTCCATGGCACTTAGACATAATGGCTACTTCAGATGACTATATGGTCTGTTTTGCTTTCATTCAGAAATGAATGTATTCAGATCATATGTATGTAGAGTATTTCAAGAGTTTAATAACCCAGTGTATGTTTTCTTTGTCAGTGCTCATTTCATCATTTTTCTGCACCGGGGGCAACAATAGTAAAGTTAATATAACCTCTAGAGTCACAGTACGTGCTGCTATGGGAAATACAGCGAAGTTAAAAACAAACAAAAAACAATACTGAGAGCTTCTATGCAAATGCATGCTTTCATTCACACAACCCCATCAGTATGTGAACAGGAAACCTTAGAAACAGCTAAGAGGCCAAAACTGTTTAATATGCACATAGACTGGTTTCAGTGAATCTGGGGGCATATTTGGAAAAAGCTAAGGAAAGTTTTCACTTGAATGAACATTCACTTCACTCTCTCACATCTGGAAGTGTCCACATCGCAGCAGGTAGCCACCTTATGCACAGCCAAACGAAGCAGCACGCACCAGCAAGACCAATACCATCACAAACAAACAGTGAGGCCCCATGGAGAAAACATGTTGAGAGAAGGTCATAGACTGCGGAACCAGCTGAAAACAAACAGCATTATCTCTCCTGTTTGATTCCACATCTTGTGGAGTTCCTGGTTTAAATTCTGGATGTCCCCCAGTTACCCCATGCCTGTCATTGTGTATTATTGTCATGTTAGTACTGTGTAGTTCAGTGCTCACCCTAATGAAAATTAGACATTTAAGTCACATAAAATCAATATGCGCTGCAAGGTTTGGTGCATCATATCACTTCATTGTTAATGAAGTGTCTTAATATTGCACTTAAATTTCAGGGACAGGAAACAAACAGATCAGTATCCTCAAAAATACTTGTTGTACAGCTTTGAACTCTATTGAATTATGGCCCTTTTCCTCAGTGTGAATCTCATCTTAAGAGTTTTATTTTAATGTTTTCCTCAGTGGCTCAAAATTGAACATTTTAATGCAAACACATTGCAACCAGTATCCAGTTTTTGCCAGCCAGTGTTGGCACCGAAATACCTTTAAGCTGTAACTGGAGTTTTTCTTTTTTTTTTTCTTTTTCTTTTTTTTTTTTTTTGCTAAAATGCTCCACGGGACTTCTCAGTTTCTCTGACTTCTTATATTTCATGTGTGTGTATAGACATTTAACTTTGGCTTTTTCTGCCAAACATTTATTTTTATTCCTGATTCAGTGGGCGAAATATATGCCTTGGATCGGCTCTAATTCATAAATATTCCTGCAGTATATTCCCTGGACAGAAATTGCATGTAACTGCTGTTCACCACTTCAGGCTTTTTCTTTGTGTGGTAATTACTGGTGTGTGCATGAGGTTGTCATTATGTGAGCAAGACATCAGCACTTGCCATATTTAAGCAGGTGTTATGGAAATATAAAAGGTGTGCTCAGCCAACATGCAACCATGAACATCTCAGGAGATTTGCACTGCAAGCAGCATATCAACTTAACCAGTTGCCAGTCTATTCTTCATGAAAAGAATATGAACTCAGGTCAGTATGTTCTCCTCAGTTTAAAGCACTTGTAAAAAGGCCCCTCTGATTTAAATGAGCAGGTGTATAACCAAGTGTCAGGATCCGAGGAGATTAATCTTCCCCGTCAAACACAAACCAAGCTGATGTGTGTTATACATCCAATCACCCATCCCTCCTTTTTTCTGCAGCCATGTGAGACAGGTGCTGCTGTGTGCTGTGTAGTGGGACTGAGTGGCATTTTAAACTGAACTTACCATTCTTACCTGCACCTGCTTTGTGTCTCCAGAGCAACTGCTTTCCCATTTAGTGCCTGACAATATCCAAGCTTTCTATTCATTTCCCGTCTTTCAGGCAAGAGGAAATGAATCACAGGGCTGTCAAGGAGAGGCACAGGAGCAATAACAGGAGTGTGAGAGAAAAGAAACTTTGATATGTGAGGTTTACTCACTCTTTATTCCTTACGGACCTTTGGGGTATGTTATGGGACATCACTCTGATAGACTCAGCCTGCTAAAGCTAACAGACCTGCAAGTGTAATTTCATCTGCCCATCTTTTTCTTCGTTTGCCATTTCCCGCATCCTCTTTCTGTTTTTGGCATCCTCTCCCTCTCTTTTTCTTACACAAAGACTGCCTGTTCTGTCTCGCTTCCATTTATGTCAGAGACATGAGTTTCAGATTTTTTGCAATTAAAAAGACATTGCATTAAAAATCCAAATTAAATTATGTACACACTGCAAAAACGAAACTTTCTATATAAAAAGCAAAATATAGATACATTTGAATGAAATTCCAGTGACATTATGTGTTAACAAATTTACAACACCCATTCAAAAGTTGAGACGCTGTGCAAAATGTAAATTAAAACAGGATGCAATGATTTGCACATCAACAGTACAGAGAGGTTTTAGAACAACATATTCTCCCATCAAGACAACACCTCTTTCAGGAAAAGCCTTGCATATTTCAGCAAAACAGTGCTAAACCACATACTGCATTCATCACATCAGCATGGCTTCACAGAAGAAGAGTCCAGGTGCTGAACTAACCTGCCAGCAGTCCAGACCTTTCACCAATAGAAAACACTTGGGGTATCATAATATGAGGAATCTGGCAATGAAGGCCAAGGACTGTTGAACAGTTCAAATCCTGTATCAGATAAAATGGGACACCATTCCTCTGTTAAAACTCCAGTCTTCTCACTTCCCAGACATTTACAGACAGTTGTTAAAAGGCATGCTACACTACAGTAAACATCGCCCTGTTGTTTTTTGAGATGTGTTGCTGTCATCAAATTCAAAATGAGTTACTATGGTCCATAAAATGGCTAAATGAGTTTCAATATACAGTGGTACTCCGTCTAACAAACGCTTCTGGTACCAAAAAATCGGGGTAACAAAGAAAAAATCGGCCAAAATTTTGATCAGGCTAACGGGAAAAATTTGGATAACGCAAGAGATAGACCCGGAAGTGAACTATTGCCGAGATGTAAACAGTCAACACAATAACGTGAAAATGTGAAAGCTGCCAAATGCTAGCTGCGATTAGCTCACTGTCTCTGCTACAGAGCTGTTCCTTAACAGTGCTGTGGCCTGGGTGTCAAGCTAACAACACTCTTAGCTTGACACCCAGCCTGACACAACGCTGGAACCGGCAGCTCCAGGTTCAGCGTTGTGGTGTTAGCTACGGCTGTGTTGTTAGCCGGCTCCAGAGTGTTATTGGCTCCGGT
>JAQQAE010014467.1:0-12377 GCA_029823295.1 Pseudamia nigra
CAAGGCTGCAAGGAGCCACAGTAGGGGGGCTGAAGAGCCGCATGCGGCTCCGGAGCCGCAGGTTGCCGACCCCTGGTATAGTCCCTCAGATAAAATGTATACAATTTGACAAAATGGAAATACCTTTGTTAGAAGTTAGCAGTGTGAAATGTGCATCAGTCATACAAACCTTTGTATTCTCTATCAATTCAGTTCAGTTGTATTTGTATAACACCAATGATAATCCAAAATTAAGAAGAAGAGAGAGGGACAGAAAGAGAGACCGTCCACCAGCAGCGTATTAGACAATAGGTCAGTCTATGCTACAAATGGACGAATTGATATTGTCACTGTCAGATTTTACTTACTGTGGCGTCTATATCTACAAAACTGTGTCAATACCCCAAATACACCAGCTGTCCATAGAACAAGCCTGCTTTTGCATGCACCATATTTAAAAAGTTGTCTGTTTTGTTTGTTCGGTCCCTGAATCCCACTCTGTGCCCCTGTGTCCAGTGCTGTCTGGTCCTGGGCTCTGCCAACTTTGTTCTAGCCTGTGTCTGTTGTTGGCTCTTTCTGTCCTATTCTGTGGCACATTGTTATTTCCCAAGGCAAGACAAACTATTTGGCTCAAGAAAATTAGAGAAATAAGAAACTAACTTCATGAGAGGCATAAAGAAAAGTTTTTCTTATAAAGTGCATATTTCATTTAATTGCTGCTTGTTTTAAAAAGAAATGTTTGTGTGGAATCTATTTAACCGTATTCTGTTCAAGTTAATATTGTAACAAAAACACTGAAAGTGATCAATAATGTGTAAAAAGATAAATGGAAGAAACAGTATATTCCAATTTGGTATTGCAATTTTGGTTTATGGATTTTTTTTTTTTTTAACACAAGAATGAAAATGTTGCTGGTGCCATTAAACTGAGTAAATAAATCGCTGCTCAGACTGAGAAATAAATATGTATGTTAACATTATGAGTGGATGGATGTTTTATATTTTTAGGTTGACTGTCTGTCTGATGCTCTGATAAAATACCTCAAGAACGACTGGACTGAATGTCTTCAGGGTCGACACACACATTCACTTGGACTCACGGAGGAACTAGTTCGATTTTTGTGGTTAAAGGTCAAAGTCATTATGCATTCATAAAATACGAATTAATGCACCAGTAATGACAAATTTTCCCACAAATATGCGAAATAAAATCATGGTGATGATATTTAAGATTCAAATGAGATCATAATGTAAAATGATTATAATGTACAGTGTGTTGTAATCTGAAAATCATTCTGGACTCACTTCATGTGGGTTAATACAGTGAGAGCTTCAATTGTACCAAAAATACACTTGAAAGTTGTGTGAAACTTCATCTTTCCAGAGTTTTGAGGGTTGTAGAAACTCTATGAACATGTTCTGTCGTGTCAGCCATGAGAAACAAACAGTGATACAGACAACAGCAAAAACAAGCTCTATGTCACAAACTAATCACAGTCAAGTTAAAATTCATTACAGTAGACCAACCCCCTTGAGAGAGTAAACTTTGAAACACATAAGTTTGGAATTTAAATTTTGAAGCCTCACAAGCTGCAACCAATCGTGTTCAAGCTAAAATTAGCCCTGCCCCCGTAAGTAACAAATAATATTGTTGACAATTTTTGTCTGATTCAAAGAGGGCGTGGACAACAACTAAAAGAGTTATAAATAGGTCCATAAAAAACAAGAAACACTCAAATCAATACACCCTATTTTATGGATAATGGACAAGTGAACAGTGCAGATAGAAATGTGTTAAGATAAGGGACCTTTAAAGCTCCAGTTCTTTCATGTGATAGAGCAAAAAATGACATATTTACCTTTCGGGACATAACATTTTAAGCTGTGGTTTTCTGGGCTGTTTTGTTCTGTAGAAACAACACCTCTATTATGCGGCTCATCGCAAAACCTGTAAACAGTGGATTTGCTTTTCCACAGCAGTGTGAAATGGCATCGGGTCATTTATCTTCATTTTTAGTCTTGATTTGGACCAAGTGGAGAAAGCTGCAGAAAGAAGAACTTTCAAATTTTCAACACTTATTCACTCGATTTTGGCCGTTTAGCAAATTCCTGACTTTCTTCTGTTTGCCTCACAACTTTGAGCACGTCAAAATAATATTTCTGAAACTAACTAAAATGTTTTTTTTCACAACAAGCAACAGGGGAAATAAAACTTATTCTAAATCAATAACACAAATCTCAATCCAGTTCAATATAGTGCAGATAATAAGCGACAAGATCATATCAAGCTGCCTTAAAAGAGTCAACAGCAACTCAGTTAATCTGGATGGAATCTATAATGTTCACATGTTCAAAATAGCTTTGCGCGAATGAGCAGAAATTCCCAGTGTATCCACTGGCATGAAACAAATGGTTCTGCCTGCTCTAAAAAATATGATCTTGTCTAACAAAACCAGGCGGCCATTAAATACAGTCTGCCATCACACAAAATAAGCCAGACAGCCAGCTCTTCACAGCAACATTTTTGTTAGCCACTGTGAGATTTGTCATTGAGAGTGCCACAATACCCATCTGCCCATCAGGTGGTCAGATTCATGAAGCTGCCGTTTCTAATCAGCCGCAGCCCACAGAGCTCCTCCAAAGACACTGAAGGCAATTAGTTTAAAAAGCATTACTTGACATTTAACTGTGCACTCCCCCACCCTCCCCATGAACCAGTGAATTGCTGACATTTGAAGCCGACTCAGGTGGCTGAAGACTGTAATTTTACTCAGGCTGAACTTGCATGAAGAGTCCAACACTAACCTGCCAGCTTATGGTACACTTGCAATGAAGAAAGTGAAGTGAGAGGTCAAAAGGTCAGACCGGGGCTATGTAGAGTCAAAATACTGAGTCCTGGGTTGAAATGAAGAATTGAATGTCAAACTAAATGAGACAAACCACTTTGACTAGACTTGTATAACATATATGTGTATGCCTCTTTTTCTAGTAGTAAAACTTAAATTTTGTTGTACATGTGTATAATGACAATAAAAGCATTCTATTCAGTTCTATTCTAAAATACACTGCCTGGCCAAAAAAAGGTCACCTTCTGGATTTTACTAAGCAAGTAGGTACGAGCCTCCCATTGGATAATTTCTGCATGGGTGATTATGTTTCAACTGGCAACAAGTGATATAAGGATGGTGGCGAACCATCATCTTCAAAGAAAAAATGTGGTTAGAGAAAAATCTTGAATGACCATGAACGGTAATCACTTAAATGTGTGATGAAATCAAACTGTAAAAAAAACTACAGTAGAACTCAGGACTGTGGTTGGTAGTGAAAGTACTTTTTTTTGGGTCAGGCAGTGTACACTGTAACTGTGCCATGTCACTGTGTTTATCATTAAACATACTGATCAATAAATGACTTTTACCATGGAGCAAGGCCAAATGGACACTATCTCTATAGTCTTAGCATAGTTTTATCGTTTCATATGGAAATTAGGAATGCACCTGTCTGACTTTTCCAGGCCTTTAAGAATGGTCCAGGTTGGCATCAATCTTTTAAATATAAAGCGGCACCAAAGTTGACTTTGAACAGAAATACAAAAAAAACACCAACTGTTGTTAGAGTAGCTGGCATAGTGACTCGACATTGTCAGTTATTAATGTATGGCTATGGAAGACATTGCATATCTGATATCAATTATGAGAAATGCTCCCACAAATTGACAGCATCCTCTTAGAGAAGTGATTCCTAACCTTTTCCCTTGGCGTAACTACAGCCTAATTGTGTCCAAGACAAGCCATTTGACTAAATTTCACCAAAGGTGACCCTTGGTCCAAGGACGAATCTAGATCAGTTTTTTACTTCCTTTAACATTGCAAGATAGGGCCATTTTTCACATTTTTGCTAATATTATCAAAAATATTGAATTAATCATGTCCTGCATCTAAAGGGTTTGCCCTTAGCCCAAAGGCTCCCTCTGGTGACATTTTCATCAAAATCCGTCTCGTACTTTTAGCGAAATCTTTCTAATAGACAACCAAACAAACAGACAAACCAATATGAATACATAACCTCCTTGGATGGTCAAAAAAATAACTGTTTGATTGAACAACAGCATTGGCAGAGGTATGCGCTCTCTGACTGCCCTCAAGTTCATTATGTACCGACGATTCAGTACCTGTGACTCATGATCCGACAGTATTTTACAGTGTACGTAAACACACAGTGACAGAATCAACACCTATGAGCCCCTTATTGTGGTAAATGTCCACTGGATTCTTCTCTCCCTGAAAGCAATACTGACTTTAATCCACCTGTGTTTTGACAGATGTAAATTCAGCGCAGCACATCAATGAATCTGTAGATACAGTATAACCACGGTGTGTGCATCGTGCTCTCACACATACTGCAAGTCTGTAAATATGAGGTCACTGTCTTAATGATCCCAGGTGTATTTTTACTGCAATCAACATGAATTTCTGAAGTTATCCCTTTCAAACCAGTCTGTGTGCTGATGTACAGACAAACAGCTCCTGAGTTTAAGTGGCACAAGCCAAAAAATGCATAATGAAGAAGAAAAAAACGTGTACAAGTCGCACTGGACTATAGGTCGCATTTTTTTGGGGGAAATTTATTTTACAAAATCCGACACCAGGAACAGACATTTCATCTTGAAAGGCAAGTTGTAGTAATAATAGAATAGAGAACAATAGGCTGAATAGGTGTCTGGTATGTTAACGTAATATATTAACAGTTAATAACACATAATTATAGCATAAAAAAACATAATCTAACAAGGTCACCAAACTCACAATCTCACTCCTAATCGCTAAATCCTTTAAATTCTTCATCCTCTGTGTGGCTTCTGAACAACTCCGGAGGTAGATGAAGCCTCTGCGTGGCTGTCGTCACACTCAGCATCAGTTCTAGTTCCAATTATTCCGGCCTTTCTGATCCCGACAGGACGGTTTCGTTTGTCAATGACGTCCATGCCTTGACGAGCCGTCCATGACTTGCAGGAAAGTTGCACGGCGCATCCTCCCGGTTGCCCTGAAGCTGTGCTCTCAGTGTGAAAATAACTAACATGTAAAATGTTTTAATATATAAGTCACACCTGAGCATACATCACACCTCTAGCCAGACAATGAAATAAAGTGTGACGTATAGTCTGGAAAATCCAGTAAGTTGACTTAAATTACAACTAACCTGCATGATAAATATTGTAACATGCACTTCCACTGGTCACAAGTGTGCAACTGTAAATTACAGGACATAAGTCACTCCTTTTCATATGTCGTGTTTCAGTGAAGCGCTGATTATTAACTGTATATTTTCAATATGTCACCCGCTATTGTCTGCCAGCCTTTCACACTCTCTCCCTCTTTTTTGTTTTCTATTTCACAAATATGTTTCACCTCCTCATCGCATTCTCATGTCTTTCGTCGTGTTGTACTGCAGTCGGGTCAGTGATTGTGTGACTGATCACAGAGGTCTATTTAAATTACCCCAGCTATCACCACCTGGCTTGACAAAGATGTGCCTTTTCATCCTGACTTGACAAACGTGCAACCGATTAAACCTGAATGTGCAGCTCAAACTTTGTCAAGCTGCGATTTTTCTGTTCTTCTGAATGTCTCGGTTCTACCTTTGTCCTACATGAGGGGTATTGCACAAACACACACAAAAATATATTTTTCACAACTTCACGACCTCAGAGCAAATAAAGCCTCACGCACCCCCTGGGACAGAGGTGTCCAATCGTTGTCACAAAGGGCCGAGACACTGCACTTATTCTTTCAGTCTCTTCAGCAGGTGATGTCACTAAATTCCTTCCCTGCTTTAGTGAGTGGCTGGAAAGAAAACCTGCAGCGTCTTGGCCCTTTGTGGCCCTGATTATTGGACACCACAGTGGTTACATTAAGGTTAATATCAGTTTTTTTGTCATGCATTCACTTGCCCTATCTCATATTTTCTTTCTTTTTATTTTGAAGGTAAGTTGTTACATTTAACATCCTGTCAATTCTTCTTCAAAACTTTAAAAAATGACATAAAATAGCAGTGAGAAGAAATATGTGTTGACATTGCATCAATTACATAAGTAGCTAGTAAAATCCACATGCTCACTCTATCTTATGTCGTTATAGCATATTTTAATACTAGAGTGCGTCATGTCTCACTGTAGTGTCCAGTGTGGTCAGTTTATCATGAAACATGTATCACTGCTGCACTCAAAAAATTAATAGTTATGCAAAAGCTTCACAACGGAGATGAATGTAGTGATATACTCTCAAACAGTGGTCGGGCCTTTATTTACCACTGAAAGCGCCAGGCTTTTAGTTGAGAGAGGCTTTTGAGATGTACCTTTGTTTCTAACATCCTCTCAAGTAAATGTGATATTTTGCAAAATTTGGCTGAGGTTTATATCAGTCAGGTCTTTACTTCCTCTATCAAGCACTGAAGCTTTGTGTATTTTTTGATGAAATCAATGTTGACATATAGGGAATGTGAATATGACTATGACAGTGAATCATTTCCGATGAAAAACATGCTGTTTTCACTGAATATTTTTGCACAGGACTGATGCTGAATATTCTACCGGCCTTGAAATATGGTGTTGAATATTCATCGTGGTTTCTAGATTACAGTAAATGATTAGTTTTTTCATTATGCAACAAATACTGTACATATACATTTACAGTATATTTAAAGGTACAGAAATTGGAGAGATTTTGCTCAAAAAGGAAAAAAAGAATGAAGCAATGCTACTTCAAGGAACTGATGTGCCTAAAACAGCAATTTAACTATGCTTAACACTATGCTTGTTGGTTTGTTTCTTGGTTTTGCTTCCAGCATGTTAAGACACCAAAAGCAGACAGTAACACACATTAAAAAAAACAATCTGTGTTGTTAAATGTTTCTTAGCAACCGATGAGATATTGTTTCTAAAATTGAGCTTGTCACAGCAGTACTCCTCATCTAACTATCGAAGACATATTGGTTTCAAGAACTCAACTCTCTCAACTCTTTTATTTTAAAGGTTAAGGCCACGTAAGCACAATAAGTCACACAAATAAACTGATCTATTTATTCAAAGTCTGAATCAAAGTATTATATCAAGGGTTTTGGAGGTACCGCTTATGTAATTGCGGTTTTGTTGAGACGCCACTTGGTTTAAATCAAAATATTCAAATATCCAGTTTCAGTGCAGTATTTGGAACTGAGTTTGTGTTTGCAAAGTGACTGGATATCAAAGTGAATATGGTATCAGTTTATAAATTATACATCTTTTTGCATCAAATTTGATTCTAATTTCCTGCTTAAGTTAGTTATATAATGCATCTTACTGTAAATAGCTCCTCATAAAATGGAGCAGGAGTGTTTTCCATAGGGACTCTATTAACTCAAATAGTCATAACTGACAAGTATTTGATGTTAAAAGTAACTGTATATTGCAAAAAGATACAAAACACTAAAATATGTTTTTGAGCTTTCAACAAACTTGACTGTAATGAACCACATCAATGCTGGTGATAAGATGTATATAAAATTGGCATTCTGTAGGTAAAAAAGGCTCTCCTCTCCACTTCTTGTCTTAAAATCTTTATAATCTTTCCCATGATGACACAAAGAGAGACTTTTTGGACACCTATATGTCATAAAATTTATTAGAAAAACTTGGGCTGAATGGAGCCGGTCCTTGAAGACTGTCAGGGCTGCTGTGGTATCCAGAGCTATTCTTCAGTGCAGGTAAACAGTTTCAATTTTGACTGTTCAGAACTGTTTTCATTAGCAAATGTCAAGAGAGAATCAATGACTCTTCTGAGAGAAGTTCCTGCTTCCAGACTTTGGTAAAGTTCAATAGAAAATCTGATGCAGCAAAATCACTGGTTACTTTCCCAAATTAAGCAGTGAGGCTTTTAGTTATAAACCTCTGCTCAGGATGTTAATGTTCTTGCTGGCGTTGTTCTGTTTCTTTGTCTGTTTGCATCATTATACAGCATGCAATGAATAGAAATTAATAACATTTTTGGGGAAGGCCCAAAGATTAGTTAGATGTGATCATCCATGTAGATTCAGGATATTTTTAAAATATATCACTGATTTGAAGTTGACCCCATTTACACCTGGTATTATTAATTTAATCTGTATCCAGATAACAGACAATGGATGAAGTTTACACTCTTAATTTCATTACAGTACTTGGATTTTATCTGGATGTCTGTTCTTGTGAGCAAAATCTGCATTCAAATCGACACAGATGTGCACATGTTGTACAGTTTGTGTTTACATCTACATGAGATATGGACATAGGGTGATCTCGACTACCTCCAAATGTAGCCAGCCCGGTCTGATCACGATCTGACCACCGTGTGTTTTTGTTATCAGAATGCATTACATGGATACAGATCACATCTTAAAGTCAGGTGTAAATGGTTTTGAGTTGTTCAAAATGAATAATTGAAAATGACTAAATGCATCCATCTGGTGTCTGTCTGAGGAACTGCAGGTTGAATTGCAACATGGGGATGATCATTTTCTATACTGTGGGGAGCTGAGTTGCCTTAGCGGAGGTTTGCGCTCTCTGTGTGCTGTCTAGTTTTAAATGTGTCACCCATTCATAACCAATTTCCCTTTTAACCCCATAAAAATAAATGCATCATCCTTTAATTCATTAGTGGATTGTTTTTCTAAAAAATGCTCTACACACAAGTCTGAGTATTTTGATCTTGGATGTTGATCATTTCATGCCTTCTCTCTCTCTCCCAGCTTTTCATTTGCCAAGACATCTCTAAGTTTGGCGCTTACTTTTTCATAAATATTACATCCATGTTCTGGAATCACCTACAATAAACAAAAACTTTCAGTCAGTCTTAGACTCCTCACTGACCTTGGGTTTTTTGCAGACTGAATTATTTATACTCATATTCAGACCTAAATAGCATCTTTTGGCTTTTCTTTTTTGTTCGTTTCATGTTGCAGCATGAATTTGAGAAATAAATACATATTTATAAATGACCAGAAAAAACAGGAAATATATTGTCTTTATACTGTCCATCATGAAATACAAACACTTCTAGTTATGCCTTACTGAGGTTGTAGGTTTTAACAGTTTCCTACAAATTTCTAATTCATATGTATAAGTGCTGTTTTTAGAAGAGTGGATGAGATCCCTCTGACTCAGTATCAGTCAGCAAGTTTTGAAACATTCAGCCTTTCATATCATTGGAGATTGAAGGCTAATTAAAGTCTTGCTCACATTTCCATGATGTGTTTTGCTTTGATATTACAGGGAGCATCTGATTGTCTGACCTGCGAAGTATGCAGTGAGTCAGGAGATAGCGATGCATTGTGTCCTATAATTAGTGCTTCTTTGCATGTTAAAGTGAGTAGGGATCCCAGTTGGCCAGGAGACAGCCAATTAACTTTCTCCTCTTCTCTCTGTTACGGTGTACTCTGCTTCTGAGGGAATAATTCACCCCGTCTCTCCCCTGATGTAGAGACAGCCAAGGGTGTCTAACGCTATCATTTACCCCGCTACATTTCATTCATTTTGTGCAACATCATGTCACATCATAGGCAAAAAACATGGCTTGTATTCTGTGTGAGAAGCCACTAATCCAAGGTAGCATGGAGATTGCAGATCTTTTCTCTTGATTCAGAAAATGGTGAATAATGAAATCATGTAAAATAATGCATATTTGTGATTTTTGGCATGTATCTACTAATGAAATAACAATGTTATTGGTAGTAACATACGCATAGAATTTGAAAGCACACAGCATGCAGAGGGCGCCAAACAGCTCATTTTCCATCATTGGAATGGATTATAAGATAATGGAATCATTATCTTGCAATGATTAAGAATCCTTCAAAAATTTCCTGGATCCAGACAGTGATCCACCTCACTTCCAAAATGTAACTGGTCCTTGTGTCCTTTCCAACATATCCTGAAAATTTCATCAAAATCCATTCATGACCTTTTGAGTTATCCTGTTAAAAGGCAGACACAAATGGGACAAAAACATAACTTCCTTGGCCAAGGTAAGTAATTAATGAAAGGCACTTGGAATTTAACTGACACATAATCGTGATTTGAATGTAAATGCAATATCTGTTACTTGAACTTTTGGCTTCATATGAAGAACCAAAGCAGTCACTTTCCTCTGAGTTCATTATTCCTTTCCAGAACAACAATGAATCCAATATTACAACTGAACATTTTGAATTACAGCCAGTCAGTGTCCTTGTATGTGTTAACAGCTGCTGTACACTACAACAAATGTTTTTTTTATCATGATGCTACTGATGACCTTCACAGCAGGATTCACAGCACACGGATTTAAAGTTAAAACACATTCATGTGAATGTAGCCTGAGAGGAAATAAGACTTCTGTACCTTAAATGTTTACATGCTGTAGACAATCTATTGCAGATGGAAAACTTTGGCTGATCGCACGTATTTTCATGATTTTTAGAGTATGTAATTGCATCTTTTAGACCCTGTAATCATTTAACCAGTTGTAATCATAACTAAGTTTTCCGATCCCTTTTCAAAATGCATAATTTCCTACCATAGTTATGCTGATGACATCCAGGTGTATATGCTTTTTAAACCTTGCAGCAGGGAATTTCAACTGTCTTGAGGACATCAAGTCCTGGATGAAAAAAAAAACAGTTTTCTTAATCTTAATGAAAGCAAGACTGACATTATATACTTTGGCAATTTTGATCCATTAAATTAAAGAACCAGATGCTCTTAAACCTAAAACCACATTAAAACAGTAGATGTGATCGAGGCTTTACTGCAGCACCTCCAAAATGGTGGAATAATCTACCTTTCCACATCTATAGGTCAGACAATGCACACTTTTAAATTTTTACTGAAAATATATTTATTCTCTTTGGCTTTTGGCTCCGGTTTGTAATCCCTTTAGGTGATTGCTTCTATACATGTATTATAATTTATTTATCTTATTATTTTATCTAAGTTGATTTTAATACCTTTTCCTTTTATTGCAAAATGTGACATAGTGCTTTGATTATTGGTTGTTAATGTGATTTTTAATGATGTGCAGCAGTTTGTCTGTTGTTTTTAAATGTGCTCTACAAATAAACTTGACTTGACTTGACTATGGCTTTACCTTGTAAGCAAATGTGTACTTTGTACAGAATTTTTAACTGCCTTCCCTGCCCCAGCTTCCATGTACGCACCTGGAAGAGCAGGAAGGTGAACACAGCACTTGGTTTTCTGCGTTTGCATGTGAATGGGCAGAGAACTCCTGCAACAGAGTCATAAAGACCAACTTAATTCTTGCAAATGAAATGCAAATAATAATAAGTTAATGTGCCTGTAGCCACAGTAATTATGGTACCATCGCTGATAGCAAGCCTGGTCCCGAAGCTGCCAAACGGGTTTCAGTTATTATGGTGACATTACCACTGTCATGTTTCACAGCTGGGACAAGGTTCAGATGTCGTAAGTCACTTTTTGGTTGCTGCCAAACACGTAGCTTCTCATTTACGCCAAAAAGTGTACATTCTTCTAGTAGAAGTCTGGCTCATGGACGTAGCATACAGCCAATTGTAAATGTACTGTGCTTTCTGGAGAATAGTGGCTCCTTCTGTGCTCGTCTACATGACTTTTGTTCTCCTCCAACTTTCATTCACTGACTTCGACCACAGGGACAGTGTCTCTGATACAGAACCCTGGGCTCGACTGTCAAATTCTAAGGGTTTCACACATTGAATTTGATTGAAACTTTGCTGATCTGTCACTCCTGGTGACGTCTTCAGTTTGTTCATTTTTTTCCACCTATTTTGAAACAGACCAAATCCCTAAGAAGCTACTTACATCGCCATTGAAAATACATATTTTACAAATATGCTAGCGTACATACAACTCTGGTGAACTTATTTAAAATAAGATTTTTTCAAACTTTTACACTGGTGGCAGTTCCACCAAGTGAAATTTATCCTCATCCTTCATTCATTGAAACAACATCTTGAATATTCATGGTATTTCCAAAAAGCCTGTTGATATCCTTTTTACTCCTCAGCTTCTAGGCTAAAGGGGTAAAGTTGGTGGGCGGCAGGCAGGTTGCAGCTACATTTGGATTGAGAGCAAAATTGTTCTTAAATGGAGAGATATATATAACTTGTTCCAGGAATTCACTCACTCGTATGTATATATATATACGTATATGGGCAAAGCCCACCTGTAGTTCAGAGGGACAGCACATGTAAGATGTTTTGGAGACAAAGTCAGAGAGGCTAAATTATATATAGTGAATATATCGGCAGTAGGATGCTGAGGTTGGAACTGCCAGGAAGAAGGTCTAGAGGAAGACCAAAGAGGGGATTTATGGATGTGGTGAAGGAGGACATGAAGGTAGTTGGTGTGAGAGA
>JAQQAE010014468.1:0-12377 GCA_029823295.1 Pseudamia nigra
TGCTTCAGTTTCCATTAATGGTGATTGATTGATACTTTGAGCCCACAAAAAGGGGAAATTCACAAATGGCAGTGAACTGGGCTCACGCCTTGCAGCGGTGGGAAGGGGGGTGGGGGGGTACAATAAGAAAAGGGAATAATAAAAGCACAGTTTCCAGAATTAGGCTCCATAGGAAGCAAAATTGTGGTCACGTAGAAAAAAAACCTCATATGCACAATTAGCAGACAAGTTACACACACATTAACAAAGCAAAGTATTTGAGAGAGTTGGGGTGTACGTGTCTGTGTGTAATAGTGTTCACTGGCTGCATTGTGTCGTATCAGTTTTGATAGGAAAGTCAAGAATCCTCTTCAGAGCATATAGTCCAGATGTTAAACTCCATGATAGTTACCATGGCGGCACATGTCCATAGAAAAATACAGCCCAACCTCTTATCAGAGTGTTGGTGTAAGGTGGGGGAAGGGTGAAAAGCGGAGCTCATTCTCCAAGTGGCATCTTTGCCAAAGGGGGGGGAGCTGCGCTCAGGCATCTCAATTATTAGATATTATTAGATTCACCTCTCTTAGTGGATTATTATAATTATGATGGATAGGTAACAAATGTAATATTCTTTACTGTCACTGTGAACCATACCATGTACAGCTATGGAAATAGTTATTAAAACACCTGTAGAAATTCAATACAACAACATGACTTTCAGATAACATTAATAAACACTGATGGTTTTGAAAGTGTCTCTCAGCTTCAGACATTCTTAATATACAGGAGACTTGTTGTTGAGATTGCCATTCATGTGAATACAGTTATACAATTATTTCTTTTGTCTCCATCAAGAAAGGCAGATACTTCTTTCTGTTTAGATGGCAAAATGGCCATCAAAACTGCACCGGCCTCTCCCGGCATTTTGTTTTCGTCTGTCTTCATTTGTGTTATCTTTGTCTGGTTGTATTTTATTGCCTACCATTTTTATTTGCTTGATATGTACAGCACTTTGGTCAACAGTGGTTGTTTTGAAATGTGCTCTGTAAATATATTTGATTGTTTGATGGGTTAGCGAGTAGTGAGAAATGTGTGTGTGACTGCCTGCTCAGTGCTAACTGTGTTTTAGCATTTTTATGGTGCTTTCGCATATTCTCTACCACTACTTCTATTGTTTCATTTGTGTTTGTGTTAAATTGTGTTTTTTAGCAGCAATTTTTTTTTTTGCTTCTATTACCTTTTTTTTACTTGTTACCCTTTTCATGTTTACAGTGCAAGTGTTAATTGTGTTTTTCTTCTTTTTTTATTGATGCATTGATTTATATCATATTTACTTGCACTTTTATACTAATGTATGTCGGTGGAAGGCAATTTCATATTTTATGTATGCTACTGAATTTAAAATGATAATAAAAAGAATCTTGTATTAATTTCAGGATCCTGCTTTAAACTGTCTGAACCTGTTTACTTGAAGCTTGCCATAATTAGGTATGGCTCAGATCTCCCTTCCATCAGCTTTTGGGATAGGTGGCGCTACTGCTTGTAACGAGAAAGGAAAAATTTCACTCAAGATTCTGCTGTTCGATGGCTGTATTTTGTCATCATGAGTGATCAAACGATCTCGAGTTAAATTTGAAAGGCAGGCATTTCTAGATTTCTAACACACAAGAAAACCCTGGCTTTATAAGTGTCATTTATGGAAAATGTTGAGTTTTCCCCGCTTTGTTACTGTAGACCATTAATTAGTTCCGAAGCTGTATATAGTATGAATACATTTGTTCCATTTCCAGCTCAGCCTCTTGACTCTAAGCCCTGCTTTTTCCCAACTTTAGAAGATCCTTTACCAAACTAAATAACACACTTTGAAAATTGATCCCTTATCACTGTGTTGTTTTAGCTAAATCACCCACACTTTGTATCCTTTAGATATTTAATGTATAGATTCCACCCACTTCTGACAGTAACCAGCTGTGTGTTTAAGGATCTTAAAGCGCTGCCTTCCTGCCCTGAAATTCATCTTTTTACTACCTGAAGGCATAGTGATTGCAAGTTAATACATGTCACTGTTGATGATAATTATTGATCAAATGTGCACGGATTGCTCAGAGCTCCAGAGTTTCTATATTTGTTGCTTCTTCCCCTCAGTGCTCATGTGTGATGTTTCCTCCTATGCAGTTACAGACATGATCCTGATCTTGTCGCGTGTGCCTGCTTCACGCACAATGACTCTGTGTAACTAATGTTCCAGTGTGTCTATCTGGGTTCCTCTTACTCAACTACCTGTCTGTGACTCAGCTCCTGTGCTGCTCTGTCTGTCTGCTCATGCAAGGATATCCTCCTGGAAACAATCTGTCACGCCCAGAGTTTGGAGAAGCTCTCAGTCCTCTGTGTTTTTGTGGGACTGTTTGCAGACGTAGACGGAAAGCTGCACATACACACATACGTGCACATGTGGAGAACCAGGGAGCAAGTCCCATGACTGCTGCACTAAAACACACAGTGCCATTATCCTGTCCTAATTATGTACTGCTCAGTCAGCCTTCCCTGTCTGTTTCTTGGAGGTATTCTCCCGTGAGCTCATTCTTTTATTGTTTTGCTTTTTGTTGTATTGTTTAGTTTAGTTTTGTTTTTTACTTGTATCACGTTTCTCGCACATGCAAGCGATTTCTGACATGGTTGTCATCCTTATTTGGAAAGTGGAAACTCCCACTGGGCATGTTAGATGCTTAACTAGTTCAGACATGTGGAGCACATCTCTGTTGTAGGGATCTTAACTGGTGGAGACAAGCAAATGCACCTGTGTCACACTGCAGGGTGCAGCAGCTGAGCACAGGGTGTAGCCTCAGCAGCAGCAGCAGACTGCATCACACAGCATGTCTGTTTGTAAGGTTACTGTGGTTCAGAATGAAGGGATTTATCAAAATAAAACGCATACATTTTTCTACTGAGGTCATGCAAAAGAATTAATCCATCAAAATATAAAAATCATTAAAAGGGGTATAACATTTCTTTTCAAGATGATTCATTTACACATTTGTAATGCATGAATGATAATAAAGAAATATGTAAAAATGCAAATCTCTGAAGACCAACTTGCAAAATGAATAAACAAAATGCAACACTCTTTTCAGTTACCAGGTATGATGTTTCATTTCCAGAACCATTATACCCCTGGGAAAATAAGTTTCCTAATCTCAGTTTAATACATTTGTTCAGTAATGTGTTGTCTGCCTCTGGAGATGCTTCCTGTCCAGATAAGCCATGAAGATGTTGAACAGGTGTGGGTCATTTGTCCCATTTTAGAATTTCATTGTAGGATTGAAATTGTAATCTTCTCACTTTTGAAACATACTGTAGAGCAGCTAAAAACACATCTTTTTAAAACTGCATTAGGATGATTTACTTTTTTACAATTTTTTTTGGAATTTTGTTTCTTATTGTGTTTTATTGATGTTTTTATATTAGCATTTGGTTGTAAAGCACTTTGTGGTTTTTATCTTGAAAGGTGCTATATAAATAAAACTTTAATTACTTACTTGAGTGCAGCTTTGTTAGAAACAGTCTGTAGACGTCTTTATTTGCACAATCAAACACAATACTACATTAAAGATTCCACTATTTCCAAGATGGCAATAATTTCAATATTAAAGTAATGATGAATCCTCACATTTGGGGGGGAAAAATCAAGTACTCCTCTGAAAAAGACATTTGAAATGTGTACATTTGAAAATGTGAAATAAAATGGCACTGTAATGAGAATCATCAACATAATGCAAGACTGTCAGATTGGGTTATTTCAGCTCAGTGTAAGAAATTCTTCAAATTTGCAACAGAATGTCTTTCAGCTTTAGTCAGTGTGATGTTGCAATGACCAGAATGCATGGGTCTAAAACAACAGTACAGTTTTTTTTGCACTACATAATTTTCAATCCCAGGTCACATATAATATATATATATATATATATATAAAGAAGGAAAGATTAGGTTGCAAAATTGTAGGATCTAGAAATGACATCTAAGAGTTCATTTCACTACCATGAGTGATGGTTTTAACTTTCTCATCCACCAACTAGAACACTAACTTGTTGGGCTCCTTTTAAAGCTTCTCCTTGTCTTTCATTATATTTTTGTTGTTTGTGAGCTTCTGTTTTACAAATGTAATAAATATGTGCAGTACTAATGAAAGCAAGTGCAAGCTGCAGATGTAAACTGTGCATCAAACCTTACTTCCTTCTTTTAAGATGAAAAAAGGTAGATGTTGCGACATGAATGCTTCACAAGATGACACAAAACTTTCTCTGACATTCATGTCACTTCACATTTTTGCCAACAGTGCTGCATCTCATGGGAATTCTATTTCTGGTCAACAGCTGACAACTCTAATTTGCATAGCATCCCAAAATCTCCACATGGAAAAAATGAGGCATATTCTAGCCTTAAAGTAGGAATTTCACAGCTGTGCCTTTCATCACCTGTGTCACATCTTCTACTTTTCCCTGTGTAGCTTGGAGGGGATGCCCTGAGCAGAAGCAGGAGTGTGATTTCTCTCCTCTCTCTTGTTTTGTGGCCCAGGTGGAATTGCGGGACACGTTGAACAGCATTGCACTCAAGTTTGACACCACACCCAACGAGTTGGTTCAGCTGAACAAGCTGTTCTCCAGAGCAGTGGTGCCTGGACAGGTGTGAACCGCCGTGCACGCCTTCACATTCAGCTGCATCATTTCATCACACCTACCACATTCACACAGTAGAACAGCTCTGCTCCATCCCATAGGTTTGCATTCATCTTGCATCTGCATTCATTTGCTTTTATTTCACATATGCAACATCAAAAAAATGGTTAAAAGGTAAATCACGTACTGCATGTGCCTTCACTGACTTGATCAGTAACTTTCTGACTCACACTTCACATCCCCATTATCTCTTCCCCCAGTTAATTGCCTGCTAATTGCAGTACCATCAGGGTGCAACATGTTGGAAAAAGGCCTATTTTTTTTCTAAAAAAAGGTATAATAATAAAACTGTCCAGAAGCTTTCAGAAGCTTTTTTCCGACAACACACCACCAGCAGCCTCCCTGAGTTTCTGTCCATGTTTTCCTTTTCAGCCCTAGACTCAGATTTTTTTCTTTTCATTTTTTTCAACAGGGGAAGGTGTCAAAAATCCAAACTGTTATTTGTTTCTGTATTTCTTGGCATCAAACTGAAATCCAGTTTAATGGAGATGAGCTGTATTTGCCAATCCTGCTGGCATTCCTTTTCAGTCTCTCGGCAAACAATGCTGACTTGAGCTGCTTCCAAACAGAGTGGTGTGGAAGAGCACTTATCAAACTATCATCACTCCTCTTCCACACCTAAAACCGTAACAGAGTGCTATTTTTATTTTTTGACCTTTTAAAAGCTATGATTGAATTGATATATTATTCTAACTAGGGTGTTTAATAATGAAAAGATTAGTTAGATGCCATACTGGCCACATTCATTAGCTCTAATGCCACTGACCCATTTTTTGTTGGAGTATGCTGTAGTTACAGTGCAGGTCGAATGAAAGCTATTATATATGTCCCTGCAGAATGGCCATGCCTGTGTAGCCTTATATCAGCATAGTCTAGGATCCCTCTACTTAATTTTTAATTTAGAATTTGGAGTGAGGTGAGGGGGAATGAAGACCATGTAGCTACTACAGTCAGTCCAGTTCTTGCTCCATCAAGGTTATTATTGTTAAAATAGTAATGATGAAAATAATAACAATGAACGATGCACTTGCACTTTTGTTCATCAGTATGGGATCTTTAATGAATTGTTTAAATCATGTTTGATGTCCATCCATTTTGAACTTGTAGAACTCAAGGCCTCCCTTTATAATATCTGAAAAGTTGAGGCTAAACAATTACATGAATGAATGAAACTTTATTTATAAAGCACTTTACAACAACAACAAAGCTGTACCAAAGTGCTACATGGAACTGGTCAGTTCCTCAAATAAAATACACTGCCTATAAAGTGACCACCTGGATTTAAGTGAGAGCATACATTACCAGACAAAAGTTTGGAAACACCTTCTCCTTCAGTGTTTTTGTTCATTTTGTTTTCAACATTGTACACTTGTATTGGAGATAGATTGTCCAAAGTGGCCACATTTAGAGTTGGCGACAGCTTTACATTCTCTCATCAGATTCATAGGGTAGGCACCTGGAACAGTTTTAGTTCACAGGTGGGCCTTGCCAAGAGTTAACATGTACATTTCTTGTAATATGCTTTAGACCACCAGTTGTCTTATGCAGAAGAAGAGTGGGTAGAGTCAATCAGAGGCGCTGCGTGGCACCAGGCAACTGCTTGGAGCCGCAAAGGGCTGACCCTAGAATCGCCACTGGAGTCAGTATAGTGTAACTACAACTACAGTACAAAACCATATTATGGCAAGAAATAGTTAAGTAAAAAGAAAACACAGTCCATCATTACCGGTCAGTCGGTCTGAAAAAATGAAGAACTTATGCGGACTTTCCCAGGAAAGGAAGACCAAGAGCCTCTGCCGCAGAGGACACATTTTTTAGGATTAGTAGCCTCAGAAACCACCAATTTACAGCATCTCAAATAGCATTTGATGGTTGTAGTTACTGAACTTGGGGTCACATGCAAAGTTTCTGAGATTTGTCAGATTGACTTGCCTTAATTTCTTAAAGTAATGATGGGCTGTCTTTTCTGTTTACTTAACTTGCCATGATATGGATTTGTACAGTAGTTGTATTGGCACTAATATAGATATTGATTGTACCCACCCTTCCATTGTACAAGACAACTGATGCTCAAAAGCACATTGAAAAAGCAAAAAAAAAAGTACAAATCAACTCTTGGGAAAGCACACCTGTGAGTTGAAAACTACTGGGTTAGGGTTGTGGTGATGTGTTTAAGCTGTAACAGGTTATTTAACCCTTAACTGATATAGTGAGGGCTTCACATTTATTTGTATTTTTTTATCATTGGATTTTTTTTTCTTCCCTGATGATACAGGCATATTCCAAAATGACAATTCCAAGATTCTTGTGCTCAAATGGTGACAGAGTGGTTCAGTGAGCATCAGACATACAGTAACTGTCACACACAGATTGCCCTCCACACCTTATCTCCATTAAGAATCTGCAGTGCCTCAACTCTCCTTCAGTATGGGCTCAATGCCAAAAAAATGAATGCAGCTCTGTACAGACATAAATTTGACATTGCATAAGCTAAGCAAAATAATGCCTGGGCGAGTATGTTTTGTAATCAAAGTTAAAGACAAAGAAATATTCAAGTGTGCAATTACAACTATAACCCAAAGTGAAAGACTTAAAAACTACACTATATAACTATGATATCTTTGCTCACCATCACTTGAATGCATGTAAAGATAGTGTTTTATTATATACCTTGCAGATGCACACATTAATGCATTAATGAATTCAATGTAAGCATGGCATTTTTACCACACTACATGTCCATCACTGCTAATTCCCTTTGTTTATCCTCACCAGTAGCATGTGACTGCTCACCTGGGTTTATGTTATTTGCTGTGTCAAACAGGTGGTGTGAATGGGTGGCTGTGTATGCATCTGAGAGACATGTTTGTTTGTCTCTCCCTGGGCATGCATGTGTGTTTGCACAAAGGCAGTGCCTGTGTAAATACAGACATGGATTGTGTTTGCAGGTTCTGTACGTTCCTGATCCCGAGTACGTCTCCAGTGTTGGAAGCTCCCCTTCCCTCAGTCCCATCAGCCCCCTGTCTCCCACCTCCTCAGAAGCTGATTTAGAGAAGGTGACGGTATGTTGATCACACGTCTGATCCCACACACATTAAAAACCATTCTTGTGCCTTTTTTTGATCAATTTACCGTGTGTGCAGCTCAAAAAATCTGAATATTATAGAAAAGTTCATTAGTTTCTGCAAATTAATTTAGTAACATTTTCATATATTTGAGGTTTATTGCACATAAACTGAAATATTTCAGTTCAGTACGTACAGAAGCACACTAAATTAACACCAGTGCTGTCATAACCAACACATACTGTACATTCACACACAAACACTAACTTAATCTGCTGTTTCATATTTGGCTCTACTCATTGTCAGCCTAAACATACATGTAACCACTGTGGAATGATGCACCACTCTGTAGAGGACAGAAAAGACAATGATTTCAAAGTGTCAGTCTGACCGTAAACTTGTATTTTCCAAGGACAGAAGTGATGTCTGTGTACTTAGTACCAGTTTATCGCCAAAAACAAGGACACACGAGGTGCCTTCTCTCAAAGACTGTGTCATTAAAGTTGACATAATTTATTTTATTATTTTCATCATGCATTAGCCCAGACAACATGTACAGCACTTTGAAAGATGATTTAAGAAACCAGCAGGTACTTTAGTGTTGGTTTTAACATGGGGAAGTTTTTAAAACTATCTCATACTTCTTTATTCACAGCTTGTTGTCATTTTATAGTGTGATTCCTAATAAACTAGGAACTAAAGCTGATTTTTTGTAATGCCCCTGTAAACAAACAATATGTAATTTCTGGCACTACAGGTCTTTCAATCAAAGCAATAAGAAAAGAGGGAGTTTGATGATGTTGTCAAGTAGCATGAGATCCGTGGGGTTGATCCCACTGCTATGGTCAATGAAAATGACATGATATTATATTTAGAGGCAAGTTCATTATGTTTAGTGTCATTTATTCACATTATGTCATTTTGTTCAAGTTAAAAAGCTGCAAGTATTGTTAGTGCAATATCCTTGAGAACCTTCATAGACTGAATAGAATATGGTGATGCTGCCTTGAAAACAAAGAACACTGATCATGCAATAAAATTTCTGATTTTTTCTCAGTGGTTTATTTTGACCTTTGGGAATAATGTATGGCGGGTGAAAGTTTAGATGATACAGGCCCAATATTTGTGCATAATTAACCTGTTTAGCCCGGAACTAAGGTACTTTGATTGACAGGCCTATACCATTTCATTTAATTCACCTCAGCTCCACTCACATTCCACATGTAAATTCATGTGTGGATCAGTGACCAAGTAGTGGTGTCAATATGGCGGCACCCAGAGGCTTTTCATTTGAGCCTTCAAGCAGCTCTTCAGAAGGGAGACGTCATAGAAGTTTGTCCATCTTTTTGTAGTCTATGTTTAGGCCTAGTTGTTTAGTCATTTACTGCAGAAATGTTATATAATATAGCTTTTACATGGATGTCATATTGTTTTGTGGTGCAGCTCCTTGCACATATAATTGCCCATATTTACATGGCAGCACTTCACATTGTTTGGAGCATTACATTTTCCCTGGCTCATACAGTCTTACTAGCTCACAGAACAGAGGAACTGTGCAGCTTTGAGCCTCATTGTTTGTTTTTCAAGTGACTTCAGGTTTTGTCCTGTCAGCCGTACACATCCCTGTACTCATAGCTCTAAGACCAGCAGTATGAGCTATCTCCCTGAGGTACTGTGTCTGCAGCATCTGAATGAGCCAATCATTAGGCACTGCAGGAAGCCCAGTGTTCCCGTAAGAAATATGACTGTTTGCTGGTCTCCATGGAAACGGACGTCTTGTTTTGCCACTTTGTAAGAAAATGGATACTGCTGTCTCCATCGCCATCACTGTCACTGCCTCTGCTCCACTTGAGTTCAGACGCCCTCCCACCACAAGCCTTCCCCTTAGCCTGCTCTCATCTCTGTCCGTTAATTTCTCCATGGTTTCCAAAAGAAAGGCACCCGTTCATTTACTACTTATCTATTTAGGTCATGCCTGTGAGAACAGGAACATATTCAGCGGCTCTCGACGGGGGGAGGATCAGAGAGAAGGGCTGTGACTGCAGAGAAATTAAGCCCTTAAAAGTGATGCCGTGTCTGATATTTAGAGCAACTAATGAACGAAGCAGCATGCTCTCCCAGACAAGTAGCCAGGCAGCAATTATTCCAGGCAGAGGAAGTGTGCTTGGAAGGAAGAAGAGAGGGAGCATTACCTCACCCAATGTGTCAACTCTGTATGTGTTTGTGGAGGCGTTTTTATGTGTGTGTGTGTGTGTGTGTGTGTGTGTGTGTGTGTGTGTGTGTCTGCGTCTGTATCTGTCAACCCTATGTTTGTGTGCCTACTTGCACACTCTCATTTCTCTCTTCCTCTGTATGTGTGTGTTATTTGCCCATCTCAAGCAGCATCCAGGTGCTATTTGATTTTAAACCACTGGAAGGACCTTAATAAGTTACTCAGCTTCTTTATTTTTTTTCCTATAGAATCGTCAACATCTTTTAATTACAAGGCTCTTTTGGTGCTCAGTGTGTTTGTCTCAGCAAGGATATTATCCAAATAAATGGCTCTGGGATGTATAGTAATAGCAGTGCAAGCAGGAAATGGCTAACCCCAATGAAGCTATGAAGAGAAATTACTTTTGGAGTCAGAATTAAAAGAAGGTTCAGATCTAGCAGTAAAAAAATCTATTGGATTAAATAGGTAAATGTAGTTGCTGTGAATCTTCTGTAGCTATTTGCATATTATACTGTATAATGAAATGGAGTGTACAATGGGTCTTTACAGTGTGCAGTTTGAATAAGACAGGTAAAGTTTGCTCTGTGTTTCACTGATAGGGCTAAGGCCAAATAAGGAGCTCTGAAGTGTCTTCATGCTCATGGCCTGCCTGCCAGCCTGCTGGTTTTGGCAGCAAAATGTAACACATCTTGCAGGCATGGATCGTTGGCTGGCTGTCTGGCTGTGTGTCTATCTATGTGTGTGTGTGTGTTCATGCATGGGTTGCAGACTGACTTTTTGGCTGTCATCCTTGCTGTCGTAGGATTATTTGGCAGCCACAGGCTCACTGGCGAACTTGCTCTCTGGTCATCTGTGCAACAGCCGCGTCCTCTTTGTCCTATACAGACCTCTTGCTCGTACTCAAACACACTTACATATATTACACACACTCACACATGCCTACTCACCAGTGACCTTCCTATCTCTTCCTCTTTTGGCACCTCTTTGGCCTCCCTCCTTCCTTCCTTCCTTTCCCTCTTCTGCTGGGGCGCAATCTAAAATTAGCACTAGAGGAAGTAGCACCAGTCCAGAATACACTGGTACATGTCTGTTGCCACGCAGGTGCACTTTATGCAGGTGACAAGTTGTTTCCTCCCTTAAATCTGTCATGGAGGATGAATTCAGATGCTTCAGTAAAGCAGATGTACTAATAACACTGAAAGAAGTAATGTACACTGCCAGTCAAAAGTTTGGGCACACCTTCTCCTTGAGTGTTTTTCCTTTATTTTTTGTATTTTCAGCATTGTACATTAATACTTACATCATCCATCTGTGAAAAAACTTATGTAGTAAACAAAACAACAATTATGTAGTAAACAAAAAGTGTTAAACGACCCAGTTGACACCAGAATAAACAGCTCGTGAGTTGTCTTGTGCAGAGGAAGGGTGTTTACAGAGAGAAAAGCCAGTCCGTCATATCTGTGAAGACCATCCCAGGAAAGGAAGACTAGGAAAGAAGCTACCTCTGCTGCAGAAGATAAGTTTATTAGAATTCCACCCTCTGAAACTGAGAACAGTCCTCATTAGAGCCAATTTCATCATAGTGTTTGATGGTTTTGGCAGCTGCACTTGGGGACACATTCAAAGTTCCTGAGGTTTTTCAGACTGACTGACCTTCATTTCTTACAGTATTGATAGACTGGCAAGTCTCATTATTTGAAAGTGCTGTCTATGATGTTGGCAAACTAGCTAGTATCCAGTCATTTGTGGCGGACCGATATAAACGATTAAACATTCAACCTGCCAGTCAGCATGGTTTACAACCTCATGTTGGTCAAGTTAATATGTTCTCTTCTTACCTGTACCAGAAGTTGAAGGAATGTGAAATGCAGGCTGTGTCTCCTTGGTCATCCTGTGGTTAGATAAGCTACAGTTGCTAGCTCTGTAATGGCTATAGCTATGATTGTTTTCAACTGACCTATGAGCACCTGTGAGGTTGTAACCACGTACCATGGATGCAACAAACCATGGGCTCCAAGCTAGTTTGCCAGCGTCATTAACTGGACCTTTTAACGGAGTATTTCTTGACCTTTCTTAATATTGATTTATTCAGTAGTTGTAGTGGCACTAATAGGCCTATTGACCTGTTGTACCCACCCTTCCTCTGCACAAGACAGCCGATGGTGTAAAGCAAATTGAAAAGGCAAGAAATGGCACAAATTAACTCTTGACAAAACACACTTATGAAATGAAAATCATTAAAGGTGATTACATCATGAATGTGATGAGAGAACACCAGGAGTGTATAAAAGGTGTCATGAAAGCTGAATGTGGTCTACTTGTGGTTCCTAGAATCTCTAGAACTAGACTGGGAGGCAGAGCCTTCCGTTACCAAGCTCCTCTCCTGTG
>JAQQAE010014469.1:0-12377 GCA_029823295.1 Pseudamia nigra
TCATCTTTGTCTCCTGTTATTTCAGGAATTATATTACTGTCCACTGGTGCTTCAGCCTGGCACCGGTAACACTAGCATAAGAAAAAAATTCATAATTAATTCATAATCATAATAAGTGTTCATGCTCCTGATTGAATTATGCCACTATCTACACATTTGTCAACATACAGTATATACCGTACATCCAAACATTCAGCTGTGTATCTCCAAAGTCTCTGGATGCAAACTCACCAAACTTGGTACCTGGGTAGTCAGGGTACAGGGAAGGGTTACTATGGCAACCACCACCTAATTTACATATTTATTAGGTCACAGCATTAGGAATTGCAAAGATCTATCTTGACCTTTATGACCAAAACTACTATAACTGGAGGCACAACATTTTAATATGTGATGGATTAGACTTCAGGTCACCCCTCCCTCATCAAATGACCTTGACTTTGACCTTGACGATCAGTAGGGTCTGAAATTATTACATTTGACCTTAATACAGTTCTAACTATGTAGTGAGGTTGAAAATGTCACACAGTATACCCTGGGTCCTTGACTATGCTGATTCCAAATATGCTGTGACCTTCGAAGAAAAGGGTCAGGGTCACTGCCAGTTTCAAAGCTGGCCAGGGGATTTGCCATTTCACAGCCTCTTGTTTGCAAAACGTCGGCGGCCACAGTGGTCCTGTAGATGCTAATGATGCACTAACTGAACACAAAAATGTGCAGTGGCTGTAATAAGTAGACATTGTTTCTTGTAGTGTACACACAAGAGACTCTTGAAAGACAACTCACTGTTTTTAAGAGGAAAATAAAGAAATAAACATGTGGCACACTGGGTGTCCAATTGGCAAAATGCTGAGTTCACCTGGTGCTAATGTTACAAACACCTTTGTGTATCCTTGTGTTTGTAGCTATTATTAATTGCTATGATTAACCACTTTGTTGCAGTTGTAATCTAGAAAAAAAATAAGCAAGGATCAAACTTTACATTTTTAACTTTGATTCATCCCAATTTATTCAAGCATAATAACAGTCACAGTGTTACTGACATTGGAGTATACTCTCTGGGCTCTTGCCTATCCAAACAGGCCGACATATTGACCCAAAGGTTGTGGAGCTACAGTATTCTTCATTCATTTTGGGCAGGCCTATTTAGGGCAACTACACCTCCAAGAGGCTCTACATATGAATAAGTCAAATAGGTCCAACACTAAACACAATTTAATTCAAAATGGGCTAAAATTACACTTCGGGAGAAGAAATCGAGTCTGAAACCCTGAAATTATAACACTTGCTATGAGGTTGGCTGTGAGAAATGTGCAAAATGTGCCTCTCCTGGGTTATGGTACGCCATGGAAGAGGACCTGTTATTATTATTATATTATAATTAATCAAATACTATTTTGAAACTTGGGAATAAGTGTATATGATTTTTAGACATTTTTAGTCTGAAATTTTGATTATTTGGCTCTCACATCCCTGAAAATAAAATGATTCAAGATCAATGGTTTCAGTTGTGTGATGATTTGCTTCAGTTGGTTGGGGTCTCTTTAAATGACTCAAGCTGGTTCCTGAATTGTATTACACAACACAATTAGTATGTAATGTTAAGATCTGACAGCAGTCGTAGTGTTTAAACTAGACTAGAAATACAGTTCAGGAATATAGATTCAATGAGAGCAAGAATGACTGAAAATGGGGGTTTAAACACCAGACTTGTGAAGAACTAGGTAAAGCAGTTAAAATAGGCCTACATGCTGTTTGCAGATGGCTTTAGCCAAAGAAACTTAGTACTGTGAGTGTGTTTTTGTGACCCCACTGGGAATTGAACTCCTAACCCAGGACAACCACATGCTCTATCAAACTACACTGGGCCACATGACTCTGTGCCTTATAGAGGTGAGCAGTGTATTTGTGAAAGACACCATTGCATATAGGAACCACATGGGGTGCAAGTGCCATAAGGTACAGAACAAAATGGTCCAATTTCAGTTCTTCAAATTTTGTTTGCCTAATTTATGAGTCATGTACAGGAGCATGGCAGCTGGTGTTTGTAATTATACACACACTCCACACTTTCTACCCGGCTGCAGACGCACTACTGCATAATTTACATGTCTATTAGCTCATTAATTACAGTGTAATTACTGAGATGCACAACTAGGTTTTTACCATATTATAAAGCAAGCCATCAAATGAATAAGTGGATGAACAAACAAGCAAACAAGGCGATAAAGATGGAGCAAACAAAGACACATAAATTAAAGGGTAGGATTTTCACTGTGTGACATGAAATCATCCCACTTGCACCAAAATTGCTTTCTCCACCCTACCCAACCATTCAGGCTTTGAGGGCCTTATCCTTGGCTTATCATCACCATTGTTTATCCTGATTCCACTGCTCTGCAAAGCATCTCATGATTCATAACTGATTAATAAGCCTATCACATGAAAGAAAAATACTGTAATGTTGCATCTTGAAGACTCATTGTCCTTCCTATAAGGTTTTTCTTGGGGTGCATACTCTAACAGCATGGTTCTTTCTTTCTTTCTTTCTTTCCTCCCATCACTGTCCCTGTCTTTCTGATGTTTTGATGAAATAATGACAGGGTGATTTTAAAAATGCATTATGCATGATAAGAATTGCTTTGTAATGGAAACAAACAGAGACAGTGGTGTGGGTTGGGGTGGCAAATCTATTGACCATCAGCCACACCTCATCTTGTATGCATTACTTATAGAGGATAGATTCGTTTTTGTGCAGTGAATACAAAAAATCAAGCCAGCTCAACATGCTTAAAGTGCTGATGAGCCCTTTGCCATGGCAATATGGTTTAAATTCCTGTCATTTCAAAACCCTTAAAGCAATGCGATTGACAAACATAAGGCTCTCTGGGAACTTCAAAGTGGAACTGGGTGAGTTTGGGGTTATGGCAGGAACACGTTTCCTTTCAGTAACTGGTGTGAATTTTAAACGGTGGGGCTCTTAAGTGTAGATAAAAATTCTTTAACTGTGGATGAAGTTAAAAGAAAATGGATGGCAATGATCCCATCATCCCCTGACTTGGAGCACAGACTCAATCAAAGACATCTTCTCGGCAGCCTCTCCACAGTTGGAGAGAAAATCTTTTTCAAAACTTCTGCACAACACAAAGACAATTCTGTCAAACGGCATCCCTGAAATACAAGTATATAAAATAGGAAACAATTTAATTAGTATTTACAGCATTAGACGCCATATTTACACACTTCGAACAGTCCATTCAGCATTTAGCAATTCCACACTGCTGTTGTTTTGTCTGCCGCAGGTCATACTGGTGATAAATCTGGGGAGGTTAGCCTTGGTAATGGACTCTAGAAAGGGTCTGGGAGTTAAACAGTGATGAGCAATGGAAACTGTGGTCAGAAAGAGAGCAGCTGTAACCTCGTAACAGGCGTGGACAAGATGGGAGGAAGGAAACAGCCAAACGTTCAGAGGCCCAGCTATGGGTCTATTTTAGGAGAGGGCTGACGGGAGAGGGGGTGGAAGGGGGGATGACGGGGGAATCCAGCCGAGCAGCAGTTGAGCAGCACATGTGGGTATGCCGCTAGCTGACTGTTGAAGAAGCAGCTCAGCAGGAGTACAAGAGGCCTGATGATAAATTGCTTGTACAGAAGCACTGTTAACTCCAAAAACTAGTTTTTAATGTTGGGTGTGCTTTGAGAGTTTGTTTAAAGGGTAAGTAAAGCTACACAAGGACAGCCCTGGAAAAGGATATTTGGCGAGCCGCTGTTGCACAATCCTCAACAGACATGGTTAGGAAGTATCAACAAGAAAGAAGTGCAGAGGATAAAACCGACTGCTTCCTCTAAGTTCTGTCATAACTGCTCACTCAAATTCAGCTTTTCTATTTTCACCTTTGACCCTCGAGTGATCTGCGCTTAACGCCATTTGTTCTGAACACAACAGATTCTATGTGAACATGCAAGAGAAGTAGCTCCAGTATCAATATGTATATATATTAGCCAGTTAAGGCTATTGTCACTGCAGTAAAACAAGTCTCATTGGTGCTGTAACTTATCACCGAAATAATTGATCTAATTGATCAGGCTCAATGGAAAGCAACAAAATTTCTGGTTTAATGAGTGAAGTTGTTTCCCAGGAATCAATACAGATCGTTAGTCAAAAGGCTGTTGTTGTTATTCTAGGGTCATCTGTTGGATAGTCTTAGTTGTTTATATTTTAATCTAGCTTTTATTTGTGTTTAGACTTCCAAAGATTCTTGCCATAAAGCTGAAATCCCCTCGTCTGGCTTATGTCTTGACAAAGTAAATAAATGATTTGGTACCCTCGGCAGTTGGGTTGGAATGTCAAAGGTCAGGGGGTCAGAGCTGCAAGCAGCCAAATTAGGTTTGAGGACACCATACGCTCAGTTCCCCTCTATTTGATTACTGCCTACCCATGTGTCCCAGAACACGGACAAACAACCTATGAGCATGACTGAGTATTGAGTTTAATGCTGGAAAAGTGAAGGTGAACATACATATAGCAAGTCAGTCACCTTCAAAAAGTAACACTGAACTATTTTCGCAGACATGTGGTTGAAATAAGTGCAGTGTTTAAAGAAAAGCAACCATGGCGAGATGGTGAGGTAAAGGAGTTGGCAGTGTGCAGTGTCTCAGTGGGATGGAAAGAGTACTATGTGTCTGTTATTGCTGAAAAGTTAGGACTTCTCATGTGCAATCTGTCATTTGTTTTCAGGGCAATAAACAACCCACAGGGAATGGATCTCATCTCAAACATTAAAGAGACTTCCAAGGCACTTGAAGTAAACAAATTAGACTTGGTGGTTCAGATGGCTCAAATGACAATATTTCTCAATAATTGGAAATGATAAAGAACGTCTTTGATATATTCGTGGCTTCACCATGTCTTGAAGGCAGTATGAAGGGAAGCCTGCGGTTTTGCTTCACAATCTCAGTCTCATTATAAATCTTCACAGCAATACATTTTATAATGCTGTGTTTGGCTGAATAAACACTTATGATTTGGCACAAAACAGACACTGTGGACGGCCGACTTCAACAAGCTGCCAGCCTCTCTGTGTACACGGGGAAAAACAGGGAGCCAAGGAGCCTCTCCGGTGGAAATTATGAATATAAAGTCATGCATTATAGATTTGCAGGTGAATTTATTTATTCTCCTGCAAAAGTCGGAAATGTAAGCCAGCTAAATCAATGCAGGAGAGTTCATCTCTGTCCACCTAATCATTTGCTAATGGCTACTATCAATTGCCTGCCCATGGCTTCTGCATCTAACACTCTTACAATTAAAGTCAACAAGCACATACTGTACTGTCGACTAAAGGTGCTTTAGCGCAGGATTCCAGGTTAATGTATTGATTATCTTCTGCATGGTAAATTGGATTTATTCCACATCATCAGTCTTGTTTATTTATTTATAACCATGCTGTAATTTATCAAAAATGAAAGGTTTCCTATCTTGCTGATGGCCGAGAGTGTTAGCTGTCAAGGTAATAAAATGTATAGTTTTATTTTTAAGCATAACACACTCCACTCTTTTGATTTATGCACAGTGGACTTAAATAGAAAATTTGTTGAAAATAACAATAAAATAACCAGACAAAGCGAATCCCAGAAGAGAGTATAAAAGATCTACATGTGTAGCACTGTGGTAATGCAACACACTGGACACTGCTTGTACTGTGTGTCACTGTCACACACACACATAACAACATCTTGCACTTCTGAACATGTTACTTATTTATTTATTTGCTTGCGAGCCAGCCCTGCACCCACATTCTTGTGTTTCTGCCAGCATTGACAAATACAACACAATACAAGGGAATGCTTGCTTTTTGAGTTTTATTATTTATTCATGATGCCCTGGAGTCTTCCTGACCATTCCAGACATCATTTTGCTGTTCCTGTCACTCTTTCTCTCACTGTTTTTTAAAGACAATGACACTGTTCTAACTACATCTCCACATCACAAAAGAGACTTTGAGTGGTTTGTGAATGCATAGACGTACCCGCATATGTGTGGAAGCCTAGTATGCCTGTATACAGTGACATACAGTAACCAGTAATGTGAGCTTGCATTAGTGTATAGTCTTGTATAGAAATCTCTGACCACCTTTTTCACCAGAATACAATGTTGCTGCATACATTTCTGCAAATGGGTATGTCTAGTGTGAATGTTGGTGAACTGAGTCAACAGCGGCACTCATATATTTCATTATCACCGCAATTGTTAGGGTTACATAAAAGACACCAAGGCTTGATTTAATGTAAGAAAAGTCAACAAAGAGGTGATAAAAATGACTCAAAATGTATTTATTAATATTTAAACCAACACATGACCCTTTGGTAACCCTAACCAAAGTGCTTTTATTGACTAAACCTAAACACCTACGGGAATTGAGATGCAAATTGCAGTCTCTTGTGCTAAACTCTTTGATTCACAGTATTCGTATAACATGAATGTAGACATATGCAGAAATATTGACGGGAAGCATATTTTGGTTCACAAATGGTAATCTGTGCAATGTGCAGAAACAATGGCAATATGTTCCATTTGTTATCCAGGTCAAACTTCAAAAATATTCATAATACATAAGACAGACAGATACTTACTATTTAATACTATTTATTTTCTCAATATATTATGTAAGGATTGTGTTGCTTTTTGCTGGAAGCGATCCCATGTTTCTTAAAGCCATTCTGCAGCTCAGGAGAGTTTTCCTGTATGCACAACACAGTGTGGGGGTCTACACTTTAAACTCTCCTCCCTGGCATTGACGCACACTAATGTACTCCACCTCCCCTCGGGTAGACCTGTCTGGATCATCTCACCAGAATCTCATACATCTATCCATCCCATCTCGCATAGCCTTACACCGGAGTCATTGTCTGTAATAAAATGATCTTAGCTGAGAGAGGCTATTTGATTGCTGCCGGACGGCGAGGTGGCTATTCACCATAATATAATATTCCCCCTGTAGTCTGCACTTTAATCCTGTCTCACACTGACAAGCGTGCATCACCCTGTGGGGTCAGTGGGGTCTCCCATCACTGTCCAACCACATAGTCTGACTGACGCAAATCCTATAGAATTGCCTGTTTTGAACTTGAGCATGCATCCCTCTTGACACCTCCTGCACGTCTGCAGATCTCCAGTAACAATATCACCTATAGAATCAATCTCAATGCAGTGTTTGCGGTCCGTGGAAGCCATTGATCAGTTCTTTTGATATCATGGCCTTTTATAAATTGCGGCCTTTTTAGTATTGGCATGGCCCGTCACTCCCACAGACACTAGTGCTTGTGACTCTCTCCAGTGGGCAGCGTAACTGAGGGAAGGAGTCCAAGGCAAACCAGTGCAGTGTCACAGGTGTCAATCCAACTGCTCCTTATTGACAATTAGGCTTCTCTGAACCCCCTGAAATGAAACCTGAGATGACAGTACCCTGACGTTGATCCTGACCCTACACCTCATTCCAGAAATATGTAATTGTGGCCTCAAGGGAATTCAGTTTTTATTAAGAAATAAAAAAGGCAATACTTGGGTGGACTATGTTTTTTTAATGCACATTTATGAGAAATTGGCAAAATTGGTTCTGTAATGTAGCCTTAAGTTTAAAAAGAGATGTCCGACAGGAAGCATTATACGTTTTATGTGCCACATAGCCTGCAGTGAACAGGGAGAATATGTGTTACATTGACACTAGGCAATCTTGTATTATTTTTTTCCCCTTTGATGCTTCAAGCACTATGGGTTTTCAGGAGAAGGCAGCAGTCAGAAGTACTTTAGCTTGTTAAAATTGACCATAAACAGCTCATTGTTTTAAGAGGGCCAGACACAGTCATTTGATACTGGCACTATACTGCCTTCTAGCCCCTTAGCTAGCCTGTTATTTCACTCTAGCCGTACACATGGGGTTCTACGGATGAAATATTGCCAGTATAAAGCAAGCACACACTGCTTGGGAAGGATGTGTATAGAGCATTCTTTGACACAAGGGGAAATGTTAAGAGCTCAAACTGAAAACTCATGTAGGATATTGATATTGCAGTGTAATGTAACAACTTCATTTTGCTCTGTTTTACAAGTGGCGGTTGTATCAGTAATATATTTCTACAGTATCTTTATGTGTTACCATTTTTCTTGTGAAAATAGTGCAGTAAAGTAAGCTAAAGCAAAAACATGATCGGAGGAACTTAAAACAATATTAGCCGTTATTGATTTAAAAATCTGTGTCGTTTGATTGATTCTACTTTTATTTTTCTGTCAGGATAAAAGAGATGGTGCATTCAGTACTCTACCTGTCCCTTTCCACAGTGCTCTCCCACTTCACCCTCCCCTCTCCACTCCTCTCTTTCATATTCAGCCCATCATCGGTGTGCCTGACGGCAGTCTGATGTGTTCTCAGCGTGCTCCTTTACATGCACATGTCAGCACAGTTGAATGAGTCACCCAAACTGACAGCAGATGGTGCTCTTTGGGTACGAGAGGCCTGATGCATCCGCTCAGCCCGCTCTCCATGCAATCTATCATCATTCTCCTTCTCTGTCTTCTCCCCCAAGACCACTGAGGGGACTCTGGACCACCATTCTCTGTGCCATCATTTACCTTTGTGCTGGGGAATGTCAGCCCGCTCAGCCTTGGGCTTTTTATCCAGGGAGTTAGCGGCAGCCAGTCGACGTGCAGTTTAGACAGGGATCCATGGGGCACTTCTTAATGATGTGGTTCAGTGATAAACCTGGGAAGACTGACTGACTGAAAATTGTCTCAATGTGGTTGGAAAAGCACAAAGAAAAGGCAGCACATCTCTGAAAGTGACAAGGTAACAGAAGTTCAATGCTTTAACTCTGAAACTTGTCTCATATTCCAAATGTATGCAGTATATAGTGTATTAGAATAGCTTTACAGTAGGACATTCTTAAAAAAAAAAGCTGAACAGTAAGACCGAGACCACTGTAAAATGATGGCAACTATCAATAACATTAAATGGGCAGATGAAGACACATTTACCAATTGAGTCTATAATGTTATATAAAAGTCATAATGAATCCATTCAGAAACCTGATACACAGCGTGCAGTCGTCCACAAGCTGTAGCCCATCTCTGCAATGCAAATGTTTTAATATGCCAGAGTGTTGCGAGGAGCCAATCAGGTATATTGCAGTGATTAGATTAAAATCCGATTTTTCTGTCAACTCAGCAAAGCTGTATTGGTAGTCAATTAAGATCTGTCATAATGTGATGGAGGACAGTTTGAAATGATCCTCTGCTGCGCTAAATGTATGACAGGCTTCTACTAAAAGGGTCAGTGCTGTGACCTTGATTCACAAGAGGCTTTAAATACACAATATGCTGGTTTCAGCATATGCAATATTTCTCCAAGTCTCCAAGTGAAATGTCAATGAAGTGTGTCTGCAGGCGTCTGTGCAGACAGTCCTTTATACATTTCCCATTTTCCCACACAATAGAAATCAATGCACAAGTAATTCACATATTCATTAAGAAAATATGTCCACAGTTCTACACCTATTTGTGAATTAGCTGACAAATTATTCCTTTTCACATTAGTGATTTGACTGAGCGGTGGGCTGTGGAATCAGACTTGGACACTTTTTTTTTTCTCTAGCTTAATAGTCCTACTTAATGCTCATCAATCATAGCAGTCAAAAGATATTGATTTCTGGCTGGATTAAATCAGAGTTATTCCACTGTGATGGCTATTACAAAGTACAGCTATTACAGTGAAATAGTTCTTGATTTACAATGAGAGGAGCTGCTGTCTTGTTGTGTTGTGTTTCTGTGTATGTGGGTCTGTGTGTGTAAGCGTGAGATGGAGGCGCTGTTCAAGCCAGTTGATTTTTAACTTCACAACAACAAAACTTTTCATGTCCACAATGTTGGAAATTTGATTTTATCTTTACACAGCATGTCTCTACATTCCCTTCGGCCTCCTACGGCTTTATTACAACAATAACTATGCATAGGAATGAAGTCTGACTATGGCTGTGAATGCCATAAGTTTTTTAAAAGATCACTAGTTGGATGTGGGTGTGATTATGATGTGACCTGTTGGTTTATGGACTATTGTGTTGAGTTGAAGTCTCAAGTGTTTTATTTTATTTTATTCATTCATTCATTTATTTTGTTGAACCAGAAGAGACCATACGAGAGCCAGAGAGTGGAGCTACTGGGGAGTGAAACCAAGCCAGCCTACCCTACCAGTCAAACATTTGGACACATCTGCTCTGTCAGTGTTTTTTGTTCATTTGCATCATTTTCGACCATGTACATTAACACTGACGACATTCAAACTGTGAAAGAACATGTATAGAGATATGTAGTCAACAGAAAAGCATTGGATAACAAGTTGTATATTTTAGATTGTTCATTAGCTTTGATGACAACTGTCCATTCTCTCATCAGATTCACAAGGTAGTCACCCAAAATGGTTTTCAATTCACAAGTGTGCTTTAGACCAATGGTTCTCAAGTGGTCTGGGTTTGGGACCCACCATCACCCCTTAATGACAAGCAGTGACCTAAAGTCACGTAAAATGTTCAACTTATCAAATGTATTGAATGAAAAGATCATGTAGTTTGATCCTGAGATAGTTGAATAGAAAATCACAAAATGCCAACACAAAAAAACAAGTATAATGCTAAACCAAAATGACCAGCAAGTGGTAATGCTGGAGAGGGAGATATTTTACTCTCAATAAGCTGTATTTTAATTAAACAACACTCTTCACTTCAGTAACTTCAGCCTTTTTTTAACAGACTTAACAGTGCTTTCATGCACAAACATGAAATAAAAACTTCCAACTATTGAGACACATTGTGTATATGTCATATGTATTCGAGCCACACACTGTTACTGAACAGGTCTGCACAAGGCAAATTGTTCTGGGCAAGTGCAAATGCTGTGATTTCAGCTCGAAGTTCATAAAAACATGACAGTACCTTTCCCCTCGAAAGCCAGTCCTCTGCAATGGTGTGGGGCTTCTTTATCTTCGCAGTACAATGTGCCACCTAGACAGATGCATGGAGTGCCTGTTCTTACTTCGAGGCTGAAGAAGTAAAACACTTTAGTGATGTCCTCAGGTCCTAACGTTGTCTTCAGTTTTGACAGCTTCATGCTTTCATCTGCCAATGCCTCACTGCACAAAACACACTGAGGTTTTTGTCATCCTTTGTCCTCAATATAAGAAAATTCATATCTCATGTACTGTAGTCTGCTAGTACCTGTTTTTTGACATGCTCATTTAGCATATGTAAACAAACTTTGCGGGTCTTCTTCTATGGTGTGAAATGGTGGGTGTCCACTCACATTTCAGGGCATAATCACCACCTACTGTTAAGGAGTGTGAATAGTTGACAAGTTATTGATTTTTTTCTGAACATTTTTTTTTTGCCCAGGCAAATGCCCGCGACGCACTGAAAACAGGTCTGCGACCCACTTTTGGGTCACGACCCACCAGTTGAGAATCACTGCTTTAGACCATTAGTTGTCTTATGCAGAAGAAGGGTGGGTAGAAAGTCAATAGTCCTATTAATTCTATTGCATTTGCTGTACACATCTATATTATAGGAAGAAGCATTCAGTTAAGAAAGGAGAAAAAAAGTCCATCGTTACATCAAGAAGTGTGAGTCCAAAAAATCACAAGAATGTTAAATGTGTCCCTATGTGTAGGATTTTATAAATTTATTAGGATGACCATCTTCAGAAACCAGAGACATTTCTTTTCTTTTTATTTAAATGAATATCTCTTGTCCTAATATTTATTTGCATAGTCACTGTAATAGCATTAACAGGGATATTGACTCTGGACCCACCCTTCCTTAGTACAAGACAACTGATGCTCTGAAGTAGTGGTTCACAAGTAGTTTTTTTTTCTGGGGACCCAATTTTTAGAAATGACAAACTGTCCTGACCCAAATCATGAGTTTATAAATCATGAGAAGGAGTACATTTGTGCATAAATGAATGTTCTTGACCATTTTAAGTGTTATATTTTAATGTTATACTATTACATAATTATCTATATCAGGTTAAATGACCCATTTTGAAGAGATGTAGGCTAAAGAAATCAATTGTTTTATGTTTGTGCTTTTTAAGATGTATAAAGGTAAGGCAAAGGTAACAGACTCTCATTCATTCTCAAGTGAATAATAATCACAATACTCAAACCATACAAATATTCAGTATCAAAATAGATCTTGCTAGCTTGAAATTAAAATTTGTTTTGTGACCCAAATACAGTCTCCTGTGACCTACCTGTGGGTCAGTGACGTGCGGTGAAGTTAATGGCTGGTGAGGCACTGACGTCATCAATCAGATTTACAAACATATGAACCCTACA